>JAGFPH010022511.1:0-11688 GCA_018207615.1 Philaenus spumarius | reverse complement strand
CCACAAACAATGAGTAAGTAGAAAGACTAGATCAATGACCCAGGCTTAGTGCAGGACATGCGGTATGATAGCTACTCGCCGCAGAAAGTGAGAATGCTTGGATGACTCACTTCAACGGTATTGCGGTCTGTTCTCTACTTGACGCGACTCTTGTTTATATGTAACTAAACCTGCCTCTCTCTCCGGTTATTACTACATGATCCTGTAAAATGTGATATGATTAAGGAATAGTACGTATATTATATTAAAGAAACAGTAGCTCTAACGTGTACCGAACATAATGCAGTATACGTGGAAAATGCCAAGGATTAGGGGGAGAAGTGTTTAAACTGAAATCATTACCAAAAGTGAACACGTCGACAACAAAGCCCAGCCCTCTCCTCCGGTTTTATAATAACCTATACTAATATTATAAAGATGTAAAATTGGTTTGTTTGTATGCATGGGGTAATCTCTGGAACTACTGAACCATTGAAATATTTTTTAAAAATAAAAAGCTACATTATGCCTGAGTAACATAGGCTATAATTAATTTTGATCCAAACATTTTTTACTTCAATATTTATAAATTTAGTCGCACAAAATTCTTAGGTTAAGCCTAGACTGATGAACCATCACGTATTTCTTGAATGTATTTACATTCATTACCAAATCAATTGAATAAAATAACAGATAAAACAGTTGATTGCTCTAATACTTCCATTTATAGCTGATTTCAAACTTTGAATCAATTATTTGTATTTCTAACTTTTAGGTTACGTTTTTAGCTATAAATAAAAATGTAGATCTGAGGCTTGCTGGTTCTTTTAACCTTTATTACAACTGCTGTTGTTATAAAATATACGAAATTTGAACATATATCGAAATTATATATAAAATATAATTTGATTGAACATTATTTACCATCTTAGCTTTGGAATTAATCCTACACAACTTTATTATAAAGAAACCATAACATGATTATGTGTATAGAAGATTCCAACGGGGTTGACGTGCGCAGCAAGCAGGGGTTTAACCTAGTAATTTATATTTATATTCAATCAATCTAAGATTATAATTTGTATATAAATGTTTACATTTTGTATACGATTTAATATAACTTTTAATTTTATTTATAAAATACACTTTGAGCTTGACGGGAGAGAAGGAATTTATATTTTAAAAAACTAGCTGACCCGTGCGAATATTTCGCAAGTTCGGAGTAGGCCTACATTTACCTGATTTAACACGTTGATTTAATTCAGTTAATTAAGTTTATTTATTTACATTGGTTTATAAATAACAGTTTCCCTTTACAATCTTACAGTGTAAACAATCTAACTAACAGCTGTCATGCTAGTTAAACAGATGGTTAGTAGATGGCGCCTTCCATTAGGAACATACAGAGTATAATATAAAAGTTTTTTAAATCAATTTTTATTATTAAAACATGAATTTTAAGCTGTTTGTCTATTTTTCCCGTGTAGTGGTTAAGGAAAGCTTTAAAATGATGCCTCATTCATGTAATTTGATGATGTATTAAGGAAGTTATGGCGTACCGACAAAAAAATAATCTTGAGAAATAATATATGCGATAATAAAAATAACACTATATCACTCATATATCACTGAGGATGACGACTTTGTCGTTGAAACGCGTTTTTGATAATTAAACGTATATGAGTGAGAATAGTGTTATTTTTATTACTTTTAATTTAACAAAATGTGAATTTACATTTAAATGAATAATAATATTCTTTAGCTGCAGTATTTTCGAAAATATTAAGGGATGGGGTTTTGGTAACATTTTCGAAAATATCTCAAAACCACACATTACCAAATATATATGTATTTGTTATAAGCGAATTTCCATAGGAAAGATGACCTATTGCATTGACTCTTAAGGTTGGGGGTAGTCAATGAGCACCAATAATGGTCCCCAGATCACGTTTTGGTGTGTCATTAAAAATCTACTTATATAAAGCTAGACGGTAACACTGATTCATTGACATTAATTATTAGGCACTTCCCGTAATCGGACCCCCTCAACCTTATACTTGAATTGAAGCTCTCGACGAGAAACTGTTGGGAAAATTGCCAGAAGTTAACATTTTTTAATTTTGCAAGCACCTTTTGGGTGGGAAAAATGTTTTAGATTTTTTTTATTTTTTCATTTTTTCACTTTGAGCGCGTTTTGTAAGAAAACGGTAAGAGATAGCAAAAATTGTTAAATACAAAAGTTGTAGAAAATTTTTCATCAGATTTAAGATCCAATCATCCATTTAGCCACTATTCATCGGAGAAGGGAAGCTCCGCCCAGTGTTTTTAAAGCTAGCCGGTTTCACTGACATTAATTATTAGGCACTTCCCGTAATCGTACTCCCCTCGACCTCATACTTGAATTAAAGCTCTCGACGAGAAACTTTTGGAAAAATTGCCAGAATTTAACATTTTTTAAATTTTGGAAGCACCTTTTGGGCGGGAAATTTTTTTTAGATTTTTTCAATTTCTTCATTTTCCCACTTTGAGCGCATTTAGTAAGAAAGGGGTAAGAGATATCAAAAAATGTTAAATACAAAAGTTGTAGAAAATTTAATTTCAAAGAGGAGATTTTCCGTCAGATTCAAGATCCAATCATTCATTTAGCCACTATTCATCCGAGAAGGGAGGCTCCACCCAAAGTCCTTAAAGCTAGACGATTTCACCGATTCACTGACATTATTATTAGGCACTTCCAGTAATCGTACCACCCTCAACCTCATACTTGATGAATTAAAGCTCTCGACGAGAAACTTTTGGGAAAACTGCCATAATTTCACATTTTTTTATTTTGGAAGCACCTTTTGGGTGGGAAAGATTTTTTTTCGATTTTTTCAATTTCTTCAATTTCTCACTTTGAGCGCATTTAGTAAGAAACGGTAACAGATAGCAAAAAATGTTAAATACAAAAGTTGTAGAAAATTAAATTTCAAAGAAGGGAGTTTCCGTCAGATTCAAGATCCAATCATCCCTTTAGCCGCTATTAACCTAAGAAGGAGCTCCGCCAAACAATCCTACAAATTTCCCATGTTAATCTTATGGAGATAATGTTTAATGAGTTTGATTCAGCTGCCAAATAAAACAGCTGATTTGTGCTCGGTCACCTATGTACAAACGAGCCAAAGATTAACAACATTCTTTAGCGAATTTTCCAACTGCGAGCGAAGCGAAGCAGCCATCTGAGGCCGAGGCGGGGTTGGGACGCGAAGCGTCCATGGGCAGAGCCCCTAGTTTTATATAAGTATATATATGTGTTCGCACTCTAACGGCAGCATTTTGGTACACACGTTGGTCTTCTAAGTCAACTCAGACGAGATCGTCCACAAAAAAATCGTACAGCCGGAACGTTTTTTGACCGTAAGTAACAATGTTTTTAGATTTTTCGTACTACAATGAAATTTTGCGTTTTATCTAAAAAAAATTAATATAGAACATTATTCTGTACGTTTTATTTTGAACACGACCTTATAGCCCTTCTGGTTCTCCCAAAATCGTTCTTTTATTAAATTAAAAAATGGTGTATATCAGACTTATTATTATTTCCTGTTAGTATGAAAGAATAGGCTACGCCAGTTTGGAAAATCCGCTACAGTTTTTCATTGCAACGCACATAACTGAAAATTAATTTTCTAAAACCGACTGAATTTAAGAAATATACGAATAACCATTTGTTCATTTTCAAAAATGGAGCCATACAACGACAATATTGAGATGACACTGAAAACGATAAAAAGTCATATAAACGGTCACACATCAATTTCGTCTGTACAGTTTATCCCACAGTTCGAAATTTTTACTGATACCCATCCTTGATGCGATTGAAATAAGATATCTGCAGCAGAACTTTATGTAATAAAAGCTAACTACAGAGCCTATGTTTTATTACCATAAGTCTGCGTTCAAAACATTTAAGGGTCGGCTCTAGTAAAACAGAAAGCAACCTGCGACTCCAGCGTAGCGGCGGTAGGTTACGCGGACATTGCTCATCCTAAATCCATTTAAAACCCGCAATTGTTCAAATAGCGTTTTAAAAAAAATACCAAACTCTTGGGGACAAAATTCTTCATCCGAATGGCTTGGTAATTTTTCGCTACAATTAATAGTTACAACGTAAAAAAATATTTAAAGTCACCCTATAGCGGCAGTAGGTTACACGGACATTGCTCAGCCTAAATCCATTTAAGACCCGCAATTGTTCAAATAGAGTTTGAAAAAAAATACCAAACTCTTGGGGACGAAATTCTTCATGCAAATGGCATGGTACTTTTTCGCTATAATTAATAGTGACAACATAAAAAAATATTAAAAATAAATTTTTTAAATTGTTAATAAATAATAAACAAAATGTTTTTCTTAATTTTGGAAAAGCCATTTGCATGCGTATTTTCCATACCTTCAAAATGACATATCGTTCATAATTATCCGATCAAAAATAAAGGAAAAATTTGGATTTTAATTTAACATTGGTCTTATGGAGTGTCAACCAACATGGCCGACAGGTAGAGCCGACCCTTAACTTCAAATTGAGGAACCTCTGTAAACTAATGTCTAATGTCTAATGATAGCCTATTGCACCCAGGAATGGGTCGGCAAGGAGAGCAAATGTACAAGTCAGTCTAGGCTTTCCTCAAGGCCGCGCAGTATACTAAGTTCTGCCAAACTACATCAAGGTCAATGGTTTAGGAGCTTCCATTTATGGTAACAACAGGCCGCTCTAGCCTTCATTCAATGGTTTTAAAGGCTTTGTGAACGAGACCGTATTTGTCACCAGCAACCCATTAGGGTTAAATATTCATTCACCTGGAAATGGAATAAGATGAAACATGTATGAGCACCTTCGAGGTTTTAACCTAGTCCTGCAGACAAAATCGACCCTTAATCTGCTTGTTATAAATTATAAGGTATAAATTAAGTTAAAAACTTAACAATATAACTCTCTGTACCTTAAAGTCATGTGGCCGATTTAGTACAACATACGTTATCACCTTCTTTCAGTAGATTTACGGCACAAAATGATTGCATTAAGAAAATAATAGTTAAATAAAGCTATTTAAGTAGTAAAGCAGTCAAAAATAGAGTTTAATTCTATTTAAGTGCATGCATAAGTTAATGGAAATAAATTAAGAGGGCGCTAACCTGTCCGCCATATTGAATCTGATTCCCATAAGAGCAAAGCTACAGAATAAGTCATATTTTTCCGTTAATTCGTGGAATAAATTTAAAAATTTGGTTTCATTTTGAAGTACTGTCATATGCGGATGTTGATTGCTGGAATACATTTTCAAAAACCGTTTTATTGTTTTCATAAATGTATGATATAAATAGTAAAAAATAGTAAATTTTATGATTTTTTTACTCAGTTGCAAAAAGAGATATTGCAAAAAAACCTTAGCAATCAACACCCCCACTCTGTTTTACTTTAAGGAAAAAAATACAGCTTTCGTTTTTTGACAAAAACAACACAAAAATATGCTTAATAGTAAAGGTATGTTTTGGTTATTTAACATTGAAATTGGTACCCAACTTCGCCGTTTTGAATGTAGGGAGCCGAGCCTTAAGGCTCAGCAGGAATAAAAAATATTTCAGAGTACAGTGACTAGATAGAGACAGTGTGGCCAAGTGAGGTCTTGTTTCCTATTGGTCAAAATGTCGGCGGCCATGTTTTTCCTAAATTCGTATCTGTTTACATTACATTCATTCACGTTCATGGTGTAAAAGCGACCACCGATTATTTAACAGATATTTGTTAGTTTTTACTTTTACATAAACGTAATAGTTATTTTAAAGCGATTTGTGTTGAGGTATGTGATATTGCACCAAATTAATAAGGAAATGACAGCAGAATGGGCTACTCCCGCCACTCTACGGAATCGTTTCAGCGTGCATATTTCAGAAGTAAGTACATGCCAAAAGTCTTTTATTTACAACATTTTAAAAAGTTCATAACATAGGCTAATCCTTTTTATCAATAGAAAATATAAATGCAATAAATATTAGTATTACGCAATTTTAAGAACTGTTTTCGGCCCAAACCTATAATTTCGTCCGTGTTAGCCCTAAGTTTGTTCATAGTTTTCAAATTAAATTGTCATCGTTATTTTTTCTTTCTTTTAGTCTTGGTGAAGGTACAATCTAAGACAAGAATCACATTAATAAGTAGGCCTAACGAAATAATGAGGAAAATTAATAATGAAACCTGTTTTCGGCCTTGAATAACTAAAACTTGAAAATCTTGAATTGCCTAACCTCAAAATCAAACAATTGTAATTTCGATATTAAATTGTTGTACAGACATTTTTATTATTAGCTTTCAATGGAAATAAATTAGTTAATTAGGAAAGTTGTAATTGCTTCGTTTACGGCATTTAAAAAAAATCTGATGGAAATAAATGCATTGTAAAAATTAGAAAGTGTAACTTTAAATATAATTTGTAAAATTTATTAGGCTAATTGATAAAAAAACCTAATTAACGACAAGATAATAATTTTGCATTTTGATTTAGGCCTATTCCTTGTTTTATTTTTGTTTTGTTTTACTTTGAATTTTTAGTTTGTAATTAACGTCTGTACTCAACTATCCACATAGGCTAGTAAAACATGTGATAGTAGGCTAAATCGTTATTTTTTAAAGGTTATTTCATTTTAAACGACTTATCTGCTTTCTAACTACTTTTTAACATTTAAAAAGTTGTTTACGAGGCCTTTATGAAATAAAACAAAAGGTTTTATAAATATTTTGAAAATAAATTACATTATACTTTATGGCAGATAACATTACTTTTAGGAAAAACATGGCGGCCGCTTTCATATGGCCACACTGTCTCTATCTAGTCACTGTATTTCAGAGTTGATCGTAGCTCTCCAAGTGGCAGAGCTGAACACTACTAGCATTGAGTTTGTGTGCGTTTCATTCTTCCGCTAGCAAACTTCACAAATAGAGGGTCACAGACCTAACCCTGACTGTATACGTACTGAAATGTGCATGCCTGACAATGTATGGTGAGTATGTGTTATTAAAACCAGCTTTCTCTCACACATTGAACATTAACGGATATATTATTTTTCTAGTATTCTATCTTCGAGCAACAAGTTGATGTAATGACCACTAGAGTGCAGGCTAAACACTCGAGTATAGGAACACAAATTCGGCGCGTGCATGCTTCCACAATAAAGTGGATTTTTCGACATAAATTATCCAAAATTATTTAAATTACTTTTCTTGGAATGTGGTGATCTTTTTCCATTTTATACAGGGTGTTCCCAAAATATGTTTCCAGACTTCCACAAATTGTTCCTTTGGCCAAACAAGAAAAAAACTTCCAATAAACATAGGTCCTAAAACGCTTAGTTTCCTAGATATCCGCCATTTTGTTTTTTGTACAACATATTTCATATCTAGAGAACGGTTTGACTGATTGAGTTCAAACTTGGCATGAGGTTTCACCTGACAATGATATACCTCAAGAAAAATAAACGATTAAATCTAATTATGCGTTTCAAAATGGCGGCTGTTTAAAAATTTCAAACCTAAATTGCTCCAAAACCGTAAATTTTAACGAAAAATGTCAAGACACCTTTTTTGTAGCCCTTTTGATTCCCTTTCGGATGGTGTAACTGTCAAAACAATCGGATGAAGGATAACAGTTAAGTTATGTGTACTAATTGGTTGTTCAACCCGGCATCCTATACCAACACAGTAAATACTACAATATTGTATGGACTTTTGTTGTCATTACCTTTTAACTTAGCTATTATCCTTCATCCAATTGATTTGATAGTTACACCACCTGATAGGGAATCAAAAGGGCTACAAAAAAGGTGTCTTGACATTTTTCGTTAAAATGTACGGTTTTAGAGTAATTTAGGTTTGAAATTTTCAAACAGCCGCCATTTTAAAACGCATGATTAGATTTAATCGTTTATTTTTCTTGAGGTATATCATTGTCAGGTGAAACTTCATGCCAAGTTTGAACTCAATCAGTCAAACCGTTCTCTAGATATGAATTATTTTGTACAAAAAACAAAATGGCGGATATCTAGGAAACTAAGCATTTTAGGACCTATGTTTATTGGAAGTTTTGTTCTTGTTTTGACCAAAGGAACAATTTGTGGAAGTCTGGAAACATAATTTGGGAACACCCTGTATATGTGCATTATTGAATAAGACAAAAATCACAAACTTGGATTTTGAGTTAAATCAAAGAACAAACTTAGTTACAAACAAATTTTAAAAACTAAAAGATATCCACATCGGATTGTCCTAACCTTTAAAATTACAAATTCAGAATAATTTTCGTATCACTCTCAAGATTACTCCAGTAATCTTATTTCCCGTTTAGCATTGTTCTTATGGGAGTTGGAATTCAAGATGGTGGCTGGGTTTTAACACACGCCGCTTTTTTTGTGTCATAAAAAAGAGTTCTCATTTGAAATTTGAAAACTAAAAAATTCAACATTTTAGGGCGAGAGGCAAAATTTAAATTTATCATAAAAAACTTCAACCTTTCTTTACATTCACAAGAGTTTGGCTTATGGGGGTCCATAGAAAATTTCCGATTTCCCTCTGAATGGTGAACTGGGCAATAAGTGCTCACTTTTGAAGTAATTCTTTACCAAAATATCTGCAAGAATTGACATTGATTTGGTGCAACACTTTCTAAGACGGACTATATTGGTCAAGGGAAAACCTTGCATCCTTCGAGGAAGTATGTCTACTTTGTGAAGGTAAAACTACAACGAATGAAACATGTACAACAAAACCATACATAATTAACCGGATCAAAAGGCATTGCGCACAATACCACAAATAACTTGTATCGATTGTCCACTATTTTAAACGCCCACACATAGTTCAGTAGTGGGTGAGGTATATCGATTTTAAATGACATAATATTTCTCTTCTTTGCGCACGAAAAGAATTTCCGTCGTGTCCTGGTCACGCAACACATGATTTCAATTCCTTTCCGCACTTATTCGTTTCCGATTGTATAAGGAGGAAGTGGAATGCGTACAGCGATTAATTTCATTTTGGAACTGATCTTTCCGCGGTTATCCCTAGCTAACGGAAAAGCGGAATGACTAATGCGGCAGTGAAAGGCGGAATAGGGTCAATAGCGAATTGAGAGAATACGAGCTATAAAATCAACATTTAACAAGTATTTAAACAAGATACTATAACAACAGAACTAATAGGGAAAACGAGTAGGCCTATTAGTATATGTATAAATTTCGCCCAATGCTTTTGCAGTATTATATAAAATTGCATATTACAAACCCGGATATTTTACAAATAAGTTAGAAGATCAACGAAAAAATAGCAATAACAGTAATGTTGTTTTGAAACTTCCATCCTAAAACGCTGAATTGTGATGCATTTAGTACGAGAATCTTAAAATGTTAACAACGTTCTTAGTGACTAAACCTTTTCAAACAAAGCATTAATTTTGTGGCTAATCATGATTTTTAAAAAAAGTAGGCTACGCACAAATTAATGAAATATGACAACTGGGTTATCGAAATGTAAATTAAGAATTAGGATAGAAACAAATGCCGTTATTATGAATTGAACATTGTGGTAATGGTGTACGTATTTGTAATTCTAAAGAGTACCACACACATAGGTGTAGAACTTGTAGAAAGATGAGATAGTCAACAAAATAAACGAATATTAGAAAGACAAAGTCATATTCAAATATACTGGGTCATATACTGCAAATTTACTTGGGTAAATTATACTCTATTTTACCTATCTTATCTTATCTTCTAAAGCGAGAGATAATTGTCTGTCTGCTAAATGGATCTGGAATCTCCGTCTAAGGATTTTTGATTTTTTGATTTTATATGGGGCTATTGGCCACGAGAAATCTATTGGAAATGGTCACCAATCTGGGAAAATTCGTTTTCTACGTCTTTTTATTAAATTAAAAAGTGAAATTTGTCCATTTTAAACAATACAAAGCACAGCTGATGCAAATGTTTTCAATGTCATTACAATAATCATCTGATTCCTTTTAAACGAAGCACAGCTGATGCAAATGTTTTCAATGTCATTACAATAATCATCTGTTTCCTTTTAAACGAAGCACAGCTGATGCAAATGTTTTCAATGCCATTACAATAATCATCTGTTTTCTTTTAAACTGTATTTTATTAGAGGTAAGCCTAATGTTGTATCTATTTATAGTTACCATGGCAACGAATACTTCTGCTAAATAAACATACCCTTTATTTAGTTGTTTAATGTTATAGGCCTAACCTAAACGATGTTCACGGAAATTTGCAATAATAGTTATTGACGTGAGCGAACTAGGCCCTGCTTATAATCGAGCTTTAGCTCGGTCTCCTGGTACTAGCTTTTAAAATGTAAACAAAAACTAAGCAATTTTATATTGTTCCTATACAAAATTCTATAAAAAAATCCTTTCAGCTCGGCCTAGAGGCGCAGGTAAACTTCGTATAGTAGTTCCGATAAACCTAACATTTAACAAATTTATTCACCCCTTGCGCTTTTAGAAGATTTAAAAAATTCCGAACAGGATCAATATTAGGTCTACTAAATAAGTTATTTTTTAAACGTTTGATCTCCGACAACTTTTTTGTCGCCCTTCGCTGCAAGGGTTGGTCGTACATTAATTGTTTTCATACATTAAAAATGTTTAGACGATACTTAGAAGGTGGACAGTAAATTTAAACGGATTTGAAGCTGTGTCTACTATGGTGAATTATTAATTTTTCCCCCATCAACCCCTATGTTTCTACTCCTTGCGCTAAGACTACCTACGTTATTTAAAAAGTTTTACACAAAATATTTTGGTAATGTTTGCAAAATGTAAACCATTCTGATTGGGCTCGATAATCTCTCAAATAAGGGAATAACGCAATTATTGTTCTGTGATCTTTTTGTCACATTTTGCCGAAAGGGTTGGTCGTATCAAAAATTGTTTCATACAAAAAACGTATTAGATAGAACTGATTTGGTACTGTGTCTACTAAAGGAGTTATGAATTTTATTGATATTCAGCCATTTACCCCACCTAGCGCACGTCATTAGGATTTTTTTCACTTACACCATCCATATTGCCGAATAGGACCACAAGCAGTGACAAACTATTGGTCTATTGTTTTCTAGAGTTCTGTGCTACTGCACCAATAACAGCGAGAATACATTTCGTGGCATGTCCCTCGTTCACCTTTCGACCACATTATCTACATATTAAAAGAATTTATGAAAACTTGTGGCAGTCAGTACCGCCATTCTATCCAGGCGATTTCTTTATTTTTTTTTTTTTTTTTTAATTGCAGGTAATCATTCACAGATATGTCATCAAGCATTACAAATCATGTATCTTTCGCCTTACAAACATTATAATCAAATGCAAATTTCTGCTGTGTATTCTTTATGGGGGGTTTTTTTGGTTCTTTGTTCACTTTGCGTTCGTATACCGTCCACCCGATTGCTTTGAAATTTTGCATAGCAACACAGGTTAACCCTGGGAAGGTTTTAGGCCATTTACCGAAGTCCTAGGACATTAGGGCTACGCCCCAGTGGCCCTCAAAGTTTCAATGTTAATCTTATGGAAAAAAGATTTCTATTGATTATATCAGGGGCACAAAAACAGCTGTCCGTATAAAAAACTTAGCAACACATCATGTTTGTTTACTTTCATTACC
>JAGFPH010022509.1:0-12553 GCA_018207615.1 Philaenus spumarius | reverse complement strand
TAAAAAGTAATGGAGCCAAAATTGATCCCTGTGGAACTCCTGCTTTAATGTCTTTAATCGTTGAAAAGGAAGAGTTTATACGAACAGCAAACGTGCGGTTTGAGAGAAAAGATCTCAATATCTCTATAAGGTAAAATGGCAAACCTATATTATACAACTTATACAATAACCCATCGTGCCAAACTCTATCAAACGCTTGAGCTACATCTAAAAATGCAGCAGCTGAGTGCTTTTTATCTTCAAAGCCTTGAACAATTTTTTCTGATAATCTCAATAACTGAAGAGTTGTAGAATGTTTAGGACGGAAACCAAATTGATGGGGTGGAATACTTGTAGCGCCATCAGTGTGTAGTAATATTCGTTTTTGGATAACCTTTTCTAATATTTTGGACAAACTTGGTAGGAGACTAATCGGTCTATAACTTGAAGGATTATTTGCTGGTTTCCCGTGTTTATGGATGACTATAACTTCGGCATGTTTCCAGTAAGATGGAAAATGGCCTATATTAAGACAAGCGTTGAATATTGTGACTAATAAATCTAAAGCTTTGCTTGTTAAATTTTTTAAAATTACATTTGTAATAAGGTCATGACCAGGAGATTTTTTATGTGGCAGTGATTTAATTAAGTTATTTATTTCCGAAGAAGATACGGGTTTTCTTGGGAGTTCTGCAGTGCTAATTTCTTTAAAGCAACTAGTAAATTCTTCTACTTTAGCACTTGTATTAGGCTCATTAATTTGGTTAGGAGAAAATGAATTTTGAAAAAGATTTGCAAAAATTTCACATTTTTCTTCGTCACTTTGAAATAGTTGACTTTGCTGCTGAAGAGGAGGAATTACTGTTGATTTACTCAAAATCTGTTTAGTAGCTTGCCACATATTTGAATCACCTGGATTTATATTACTTAGATATTTCTGGTAAGAATCAAACTTTAACTGATCCAATTCTGATTTTACTTGTCTTGTTAATTCATTTAAACGTTTGCGCATCCAGGGCAGTCGATATCTTTGCCACTGCCGACGAGCTTTATGTTTATCTTTTATTAGGTACAATATTCGAGCTGGAGGGTGAAGGTAATTTGTATTTTTAGGTTCAAAGGGTTTAGCTATAGCTAGTTGTACTGACTTTTTAATTGTAAAGGTTAAATGATGCACCACTTCATCAATTTGTTCAACAGTAGTTAAATGGCTGGGTGTGGTTAGAGACTTATCAAGATCGTATTTGAAGGTATCCCAGTCTACTTGTCCTGTTATTAAGACTTCTCTGTGAGAATTTAATTTGGGTTGTATGAAAAATGTTAATATTACTGGAAGGTGATCCGAGTCTAGTTCTGTAAGCGTCTGATGAAATATTGGTTGCATGAAATTTTTGTATAATACAATATCTAATATATCAGGCTGTGAATGTAGTTGGAACGGATAAAAAGTTGGTTCATTTGGTGCCGAAATATTAACAGAGCTGTTTGATATGTAATTCAATAAACGATTTCCATTTGGATTTGTGGCTCTGCAACCCCAATGCTGATGTTTACAATTAAGATCGCCTAGCAAGAGTGTAGGCACATCGTCATTAAAGATGATTTGTAAATCATTACTTAAAAGTCTCCGATTTGGTGGTTTATAAGCCGAAATAATATTTACTGTTGAGCCATTTTCAACTTTTATTTTTATAGCTACTATTTCAATGGATATGACAGGTGGTAATATAATTTGATTGTGATCAAGTGTCCTTTTAATGAAAATTGCAACACCTCCAGAGGCAGTTGGTAATAACCGATCTTCACGATAAACACAATAGCCACCAACTTTAAAATTTAGTGATGGAGTTAAATGTGTTTCTGTAATGCATGCAATATCAATATTATGCCTGGCTAGAAATGAGATGAAAGTAGATTGTTTTAATTTTAAACCATTTGCATTCCAATTTAGGATGGTTAAGTTTTGAAAAGTATAGTTTTTAAATTTATTCATTGTGTAAAACTTTAGAAATAATTTTATATATAATAGTCTTGATATAGGGCATGAATGATTTAACTAAATTCAGAATGATGTCTTCTAGGGAACCAGAACTCGACTCAATATTTGTATCTGGTTCATCATCTTTTCTCAATTTTGTTATTTTGGCATAGGATGAGGTAGATGGTTTATTTTTAACTTCAGGTTCATTATGAGGACTGTGATTTTTATGGCTAGTTAATTTAGGCCAATCGTCACTATTAATATTTATACTCGTATGTTCACCTGATGTTTTATTTGATGTAGGTCTTAAATCTTTATTTTGTTGTTTCTGGTAGCCAGTTTTGTTTTTTATATTTTGATAATATTGACAACCACGAAAGTTTGCTGAATGGCTTTCACCACAATTAATACATGTTGGAGGTACATCTTTTTTGTTTGGGCACATTATATAATGGTGTTGACCTGTGCATCTCACACACCTAGGGTCCAAACGACAAAAATTTTTGGTATGACCGAACCTTTGACATCTTGTACATTGAGGGATGTTTTTTGATTTTCTTTTTGGTTCAACTGACACAATAGAGTGGCAAAGCTTATTAAGTTTAAATATTTCATTGCCATTTTCGCTGTTTTCTACTTCTGCTGAACATAAGGGAATAGGTGATTTGTCTTTGTTTAGTAACCTACAAATATTTATGACGGGATAATTTAGGTCAATTAGTTCCTTTTTAATTTCTTCGTTTGTAAGCGAGTAAGGTACATTTCTAATTATGACTTCTAAATTTTTGTCTTGAGTGGCTTTAAAAGTGTGGTATTTAATACCTGAGTTGTCATAAAATTTAGTTAAATTTCTGAAATCTTCAATACTTTGAGTGTTAATTTTTAATGTGTTTCCTCTCACTTCTGTAGAGAAATCACAGCAAACTATAGTTTTTAAATCTTTTATTATTTCTTGATGGTTATTTGCTTCTCTAAGAAATATTGGTGGAATTTTAAGTTTTTGTTCAGGCCTAACGGTTGAGTTTAACTGACTAGACTCTGCATTCATATCAGTGTTTTCACATGTAGCATATGTATGATCATTTTCATCAAGCTTAATAGTTTCAAATCTATTTTTCCAATGTAGTTCATCTAAATCTAGTACATACCGTTTTGCAGGCTGAAGTTTACTAACAGAAATCGCCTTTCTCTTACTTGGTAGTATAAAACCTTCATCTGCCGTCTGCTTTTCCATTAATTCAAGAACATTTGATTGCATATTTACAGGATTATTTACAGTATTATTATTTGTTAAGTTATTTACACATGGGCTAGTAGGTACCGGTATATCCTTTTCATTATTAACTACATTTAAATTAGAAGGCTTAAGCCTAACTTTATTCATTGTTGTAGGCTTATGGCCTACTAGGGTTATGCCTAGGTCGTCGATGTTTAAACCACAAATATATACACTTACTAATTAAAGTTGTTAAAATAATTATTAAATGATAAAAATATTAAGACACTTTAAACAAAACTGAACTCAAAATAAAATTATTTTAACTGAAATAAATAAATAATTTAAAAAATATCGGAGCAAAATTGAATTTGTTAACTTTAAGTCACAGCCAACAAGATCTCGACAGTTAAAGTAAATTATATTTTAAAATAAAATCTGCTACTTATTAACCTATAAATGATACACGTTGACACACACATAGAGAAACCTTACAGTATAAAAGTGTGATTTTTGGAAGGTTGTATGGCTGTCCTATTAACTCTTCATACATTTATACTAATATCATAAAGAGGTAAAGAAAGTTTGTTTGTTTGTTTGTATGTAGGGGGTAATCTCTGGCACTACTGAACCGATTGAAAAAATAGTTTTACTGATAAAAAAGCTACACTTTACCTGAGTAACATACGCTATAATTCATTTCGATAAAAACCCTCTTTTATTTCAATATTTGTAAATTTAGTCGGAAAAAATTCTTAGGTTAGGCCAACACATGTATTTATATTTATTACCATAGCAAACAACTGAATAAAATAACAGATAATATAGCTGTCTGTTCCAATATTTCCATTAACAGCTGATTTCTAAATTTGAAGCAATTATTTTTGTATTTCTAGATTTTAGGTTAGGGTTTTAAAGTGTAGACCTGAGCCTTGCTGGTTCTTTTAACTATTATTATAACTGCTGTTATGAAATATAAGAAATAATTCGATTTGAATATTTATCATTATTTATTATCTTAATTTTGAGGTTATTATTATTAATCATATAACTTTATTATAAATAAAACATAACATTTGTTTTTAGAAGGTTCCTTTGGGGGTTGGCGTGCGGAGCACGCAGGGGTCTCCCCTAGTAGTTTTATAAAATCATATCTAAATTTTACAACATTTGACTATTTTATAATATTTAAAAGCTTTAAACTATTTGATACATCAATATGAAATAAAAATAGATTACAAAATAATATTTTTATCTTTCTTGATATATACCGGTAATAATATTTATGTAAATGACGCATTTTAACAAATATGCAAACAGTTAGTTAGGCAGTCCGCACACGGGTCGTTGCCTATGCTACGTGTGAGAGAGGCGTTTGACAATCGTCATTTTCGTCAAGCGTGGAAAATAACGATTGTCGTTTCCCTCGTTCTACGTCCGCACACAGCAAGGTCTCTAGATAGGAAAGGTTACCTCATTCGGGAAATATCAAAAAAAGTGGAGTGGGGGCTGTGACGTAGTTCTTAGTATACCTAGACAGTGATCAAAGCTGTGTAGTTTACGTTTATACGCGTCACTCATTATTTGTGAATGTTTGACGGCTTGTGTTTTTGAAGTGATAACTTCTATTAATTGGCCCGTTGGGCACTTTCGACTTGGCTATGTTTTCGAAATCTCGCGTCACGCCAGATTTCTCGCGAGATCTCGCGTCACGCCAGATTTCTCGCGAGATCTCGCGTCACGCCAGATTTCCAGCGAGATCTCGCGTCACGCTTTTTTGTTTTTTATTTTTTCGTATACTAATTGTTTTTATAACAATTCAAAATATGTCATACAATTTAAATGTATGAATACCGAGAATTCTAGTAAAAAATTTAATATAATCTCATGCATATTTACTGATAACTAAATTAAAAAATTACGAATACTTGCCAGTTATTAATAATCTGTTATTAAATAATTAATTACGTCATTCCAAAATATGTAATAACATTTTTTCAAAATATATCGACTTGTGTAATTTTTTTATCCTTATTCATCCTCCTCTAATATTAGTACGGACAAAAAATATAAATTGGTCATAGAAGTTATCACTTCCAACGTGTGGTCTTAAGCACACTATTTAATTTTTTTTTGTTTAAACTTAAACTTTTTGAAGTGATAACTTCTATTGGCCCGTTGGGCAATTTTGACTTGGCTATGTTTTCGAAATCTCGCGTCACGCCAGATTTCTCGCGAGATCTTGCATCACGCCAGATTTCCCGCGAGATCTCGCGTCACGCCAGATTTCTCGCGAGATCTTGCATCACGCCAGATTTCCCGCGAGATCTCGCATCACGCCAGATTTCTCGCGAGATCTCGCGTCACGCTATTGTTTAGACACAAGTCAGATCGTGGAGAGGGAATATTATTAATACATTATTTACATTTATTAGCATAGCAATCAAATTGTTATATATTTACCAGGCATTGATTACTGTTATGCTAGGTTTTTGGATTAAAAACAGTTACATCAGTGTTCAATGTAAGAAGTTATTTCTTTAATATATTTAAAGTATTTAGTTATATATTTGGTAGTATAATATTTAGTTCATATACAACAATTTGGCGACGAAGGTAAATTGTTTATACAATGACAGTTTTTATTGTTAAATAATATGGACAACTTTCAATCAAGCTTTGTTTACCTTTTACTTGCTTTGTTAATTTTCACAAATTCAATACATTACAAGTACTTTACTATTTAAGTTTTACATTTTGTGAATTAGATAATCCAACTAAATCATGGCAGATGAAAACATAATTGCATTAACAAATGCTATTGCTAGTTTAGTCAACAAATTCGAAGCTGTTACAACAGCACAAGTATCTAACCTGAACGAGCAATCAAATGAAGACGCAGTGTCTTTACCAAACCTGACATTCGAAGCTTTTGATGACTCCAAAGAATCTTTTAAATGCTATAAAGAAAGGCTGGAAAACTTTTTCATGTTAAAATTAAGTCCTAAAACAGACAACATCAATGAAGTAAAAGCTCGAATTTTGATTAACTGCATAGGTCCTAAATATTACCAGCTACTTTCTAGTTTAACAGCTCCTGTTTTACCTTCAACCAAATCTTATCCCGAATTGATTGAGTTATTACAAAATCACTTATGCCCCACGCCTAATGTATATACGGAACAACACAAATTCTTTTGTCAAACTCAATCTTCTGGGGAATCTGTAGCAGATTTCGTAGCAGCCCTGCGTAATCTTACAATTACATGCAACTTCACTTGTGAAAATATTAATTGTGGCAAATCAAATGCAAATCAGTTTTTGCGTGCTCAATTCATTCGAGGGTTAAGTGATTCGTACATAAGAGAAAAATTGTTACAAGAGAAGTCTCTTACTTTTGACAGGGCATGTGAAATTGCATTGGCTTTGGAAGCCTCTCAGCAAGGCAACAAAGAAATTTCGGCTTCTAATTTCTCAAATGAAGTTAATAAACTATCTAAACCAAATCAATCTATTTCTCTGAGCTCAAAGTATAGGGATAAAACACGATCCCGGTATTCAACTGACTTACAAACTCTTGGCCTGGATGGGCTATGTCTCAGATGTGGATACAACAATCACTTAGCTAACGAATGCAGACGTAATAGATCATCACTTAAATGCAATTCTTGTGGGCGTTCTGGTCACGTGGCTAAAGTGTGTATGCAAACACTAATGGGAAAACAAAAACCCAGTAAACCTTACAAAACCAACGTTAGACATGTTGAGGGTAAGGAGCCAGAATGTTATGAAACTTCAGAAATGCATATGGACTATGTAAATGACGATCTTATAAATAAAGTAATTGGTATACATCACAACACTTTTTCAAACGCTAATGACTGTTCAAAGTTCATGGTCCCTATCAAAGTTGGTTCAAAAATAAAATACTTTGAAATAGATTCTGGAAGTCCGGTTAGCTTAATAGGTAAACATGAATTTGAGGATCTTAATTTAAATCTAAACCTCCAAAAGACTAACATACATTTCCGAACTTACACTGGCGAAGGGTTTGTCCCATTAGGGTTAGTGAAAGTGCCAGTCGAATACAATAATATTAAGTCTGTTGAGGAACTTTTTGTTGTCAAGACACCATCTTCACCGATCTTGGGCCGCGCATGGATAAGACACCTTAATATTAGTATAAACAAGGTAGAGAACTCTAGCTCTGTGGAAACTTACAATGTTGAAGAAATTAAGAAAGAAATTTGTGGAACATACAAAGATGTTTTCCAAAGTAAAGTAGGCATCATTCCAAACTATCAATGTACATTAAAAACTAAAGAGTCTATTTTACCAGTGTTCTCTAAAGCCCGACCAGTACCATATGCGCTTAAAGAAAAAGTGGAGAAAGAACTTGATAGTTTAGAAGAACAGGGAGTGATAACAAAGGTACAACACTCAGAATGGGGCTCTCCCCTGGTTGTCGTTCCGAAGCCAAACGGAGATGTTAGACTATGCATCGATTTTAAGTTGACTCTAAATCCCCAACTAATAGATGCAAGGTACCCAATTCCTAGGATCGAGGAAATATTCAATAAAATGAAAGGAGGAAGATATTTCTGCACGCTTGACATACATAAGGCATATCTTCACTTACAAGTTGATGACAGCAGTAAAATACTTCAGACTTTTTCTTCTCATAAAGGGACCTATCAAATGAATCGTCTTGCATTTGGTGTCAAAACTGCTCCAAATGAATTCCAAAAGTTCATGGATGACGCAATCAGCGATCTGGAAGGTACAGCTGCCTACTTCGATGACATCATCATACAAGGATCGACAGTGAAAGAGTGCCGAGAAAGACTAATCAAATGTCTACAACGATTAAAAAGTTTGAATTTACACATAAATATTGAAAAATGTCAGTTTTTCAAACAGGAAATTAAGTACCTTGGACATGTTATCAGTTCCAAGGGATTACTCAAATCTCCAGACAAAATGAAAGCTATTGAAGAAGCTCCTCGTCCAACTAATGTTGAAGGATTGCGCAGTTTCCTTGGCCTCACTACATACTACTCGAAGTTCTTACCTGATGCGGCAACTATTCTTCAACCTTTGAATCAACTCTTGAGAAGAAATTCTAAGTTCAGCTGGACAGCACAGTGTGAATCTGCATTCAAAAGAATAAAGAAAGAAATCTCGAGTGAACGGGTTCTTATTCCCTACGACCCGAAATTACCCTTAACGCTAGCAACAGATGCAAGTCCTGTGGGCCTATCTGGAGTACTGTCGCACACTATTCATGGCGAAGAACATTTTATTGCTTTTATTTCTAGATCTCTATCAGCAGCGGAGAAAAGCTACTCTCAGCTAGATAAGGAGGCCACCGCAGTTTTCTGGTCGTTCAATAAATTCTACCAGTATTTGTTTGGTAGAAAATTTAAACTTATTGTAGACAACAAGCCCCTCCAAACAATCTTTAATCCGAGCAAAGCACTACCAGCGACAACAGCTTCACGTCTACTTCTTTATGCAACATTTTTATCTGGTTTTGATTACGTAGTGGAGCACAGAAGATCAGAAAATCATGGAAATGCAGATTATCTTTCAAGATCCCCATTGGCAATCAAACCTTCGCAGGATGACGATGAAACAGAAATGAACAAACAAACAATAAATATCATTTCAACCTCGACAATTACCCATGAACTTATTGTTCAGAAAACTGATGAAGATCAGCTACTATCTCAGTTGAAGAGGAATTTGATGTCTGGAAAGGAACGTAATAGTGAGTTTAACCTTCACAAAGGAGCAATCTTCAGAGGTCAGAGGGTTAATATCTTCCTTCACAACTACAACCCCAAATATTATCTCAACTTCATGAAACACATATATATATATAAGAAACACTTTCCTTATTATATATATCATAAGGATTATAAAACTGTAGGCCTATTTGTTAAAATGTTGTATATATATATATATAGGATATGAATGTACTTAAAAAATACATAAATTAACTTTTGAAAATTTCCACCTACACTTTCTCTTCAACAATTTTTCTTGTATAACTAGGTTAATCATAAATTCCCGTTATTTTTCAACCTCCCCTTGCAACCAGCCACGTGTGTGATCGTTAACTTGAGGACTGAAATCGCTTGAAACGCACCTACACAACGAAACGACTACGCTTCTTACTCTTGACGATTGGTTGACCAGTTAGTGGTCCCCAACGAGACAAAGGGTGCGTTCACAAAGAAGGCAGGTTGCAAGGACTTGCTAATAAGCGTGAGCGGCGCGAGTAAAAGTGTTCATTCATTGCATCAAGTGTGTGCATTCATAAATAACGCTTGTTCCGACTGACAAGCGCCTGAGGGTACAAGCGCTGACCAGCAAGCAAGAACTTTTGATACCGTACTTGTTTTCCGGCGCTTGCTGGTAGCAGTCAATCGCTGACAACAACTTGCAGTGAACATGGATGTCGATGAATTGATTTCGCAAATGCTTAGAAGACAAACGTCTCAAGCAACATTCAAAAATAGAGTTCACGTCCAACCATTTGTCCAAAGTAGTTACATTTTTTCAGGATATAATTGAATGTGCTCAACTCCATTCTCACATAAGAAAAAACCCCTCCTACCCAAATTTAGGAAAAAAGGAAAAAGACGGTGGTATTCACCAAATCTTCAACTTCAGTGGTTAATTTCATGTATACCGACTTTCTTTTTGCGAACTTCAAGCAAAAATAATTCTTTGCCACTTGAAGAAGACATTTTCGCAATGAGCGTTGACAGCTTTTCTTGTGAACACTCAAAACTATTCACAAGCGCTGGGAGCAAGCGCCTAGAAATAAGTCACTTGGAAGCAGCTTTCTTTTTTTTTTTTTTTTTTTTTTGCTTTCCATGCCACTTTGGGCCTTTCGGCTAACGAGCATGTTTTTTTGGGTTTTTAATATTTTATGGTCCCCCGCGGGATTTGAACCCGGGACGTCTTGCTTATGAGGCAAGTACCATAGCCGTTGAGCTATGACAGAGGACTGAGCAGCTTTCTTTGTGAACGCACCCAAAGTCTGTTGTTTTTAATTAATTATGTATTTCTGATGCCAGTGATGTGTATTTAATTATTAATCTGCCTCTGATTTTTCATTTTGGGCTTACTAATTGAAATAATAAACGCTTTGTTATATTTTATTCATTTCAACAAAAAATTATATATACAACGATCAATGCATTACTTTAAAAATAAACCAATTCATCGGATTAGCTTTTATCGGGTTTTAGCAGAATTGACAAAACAAAACAATATTGTTCTGAATAATGTTTAGTTGCTGACTCGAAATGTACATTGAGATATTTATCAGCATAGTTATTATTTCAATCATTGGGTGAGTTCGTTTCCAATCATAATTTTTAAAATGACTAAATGAGCTCAAAGAAAAAGCTGATTACTGTACAGAGCTTCAAATTAAATAATTATATAGAAGTTTATTATATAGTATCATAGAGAAAAGTCGTCTTCGATGGCAGTGGAAAATAGTATTGGAGAAACAATCTATATGATAACAATCTATGGCTTAAGTCTTCTATGTTTCACGATTTTCTTTTCAAAATTATTTAAGTTTATAGTTTAGCTTTATAGCGGTAAGCGGTAGCTCAGCCTTCTCAGCGGCTCAGCAGATTTTATGAAGTCTAGAAGATTGCGCAGGTAAATTAAAAGTAATATTTATATTCAACCTGTAGTGCATTCTGCATGTCGTTAATTTCCTAAATGTTTATTTTGTTTTAAAATATTTTATACAGGCTACACTTATTATTTTTCATTTTACTCCACTAAACAAACATAAATATTTCAATAACTATGTATTTTACTCTCAATCTGCTGAACGCCTGGCCAAGATTCAAAAATGTTTTGTTTAAGTAATATTTATATATCATTTTTAACCTGTAGTGCAATGTAGTTAATTTTGTAAGAATTTATGTTGTTTTAAAACACTTTGTAAATATTTATTTTCCTTTTCACATCGCTAAACAAAAATAATAGAATAATAGTTTGTTGTAATCTACTATTTTAAAACAATCATTTATTAAATCGAAACTTATCAATTAATTAAATGCATAAAAGTTAATAATTTGTATCACAAACTTGATACCGTTCCATATTAAATTTATACTTATTTTATTGTTAAATGATTCGTAAGTTTAAAATTCTATTAAGTTAATAAAATGGAAATTCAAAATATCATGTTATTATTATTAACATAATTATTATTATTATTATTATTATTATTAACATAATAATAACCATGGTCTTTTATTATTTTTGAAACAAGTAGTAACGGGTCGCACGGGTCGGGTTGTTTGAATTTTATAGCTAGGAGAAAATGAAGTAAGTTTTCTCTGAATCCGTTGCAACATAGTCGGCCATTTGTAACTGAAACGTTCGCGTGAATCGTGGTACATTTTTGTGGTGCTTGGTAAAGTAAAATATATACTGATATTTAACTATTTTGTTACTAATAAATTCACATTATTTTAAAGAACGACCTGCTTGTTATTAATCAGGTATTAATTAATACATATTCATAGTATAGATTAATTTAATTTTCTAGCCTAAAATCTTAGGGGAGAAGTGTTTAGATCCCTCTTGAGTTGTTGCTAGATGTTCCGCCATTTTAGCCGATTTTGCCCCGCGTGTAAATTAACTTTTGTTAGGTCGCTTTTTCAGTTAAAACAAATTTTTGGTTCAATTAAGTACGGATTAGTAAATAAGCAGTTTAATTAAGGCAACTTTTTAGTATAAATATTAAAACGATTTGTTATGGTTTTCTTTAGTCTTTTCATGATAATAAAATTGGTAACTTAGAAGGGTAGCCTATTATAATGCTTATAGCTTATGTTTAGGATGTTTACTTAAAATTAATTGTTTTCTACTTATTTTTATTTCTTGAGGGTCTATTTTTTCCATATTGTACTTTTCCTGTACTATGCCATATCTTCATTAAACTCTTATTTCTTATTTTGGTAGTCTAACTTATATCACTTGAATCAATTTTAAAATTGAACAATAAAACCTGGAACAAGTTTACTATAATATGTCTCTCTGTTGATAACACTGCATATGATAACTTTTATTAAACTAAGAATAGAATGCATTCTATATTTAGTATTAATATTTCTGATAAGAGGAGAAAAAAGGAACATGGGTATATAATATGTCATGAAAAGGAGAGTAGGCCGGCATAAGTTTACTATTCGACCCAAGCCTAATATTTTTGCAGACAACGACGTTGTTTTACATTCTACTGTTAAATGTTGAATACAGGTTTATTACAGGTTGAATACAGGTTGAGTACAGTGACTAAATATTTATAGGTTAGAACTTTAAGGCTATTTTTT
>JAGFPH010022508.1:0-12553 GCA_018207615.1 Philaenus spumarius | reverse complement strand
CCATTGTTCAAATACTATTTAAAATACAATGACTAATGTACGCAAAAGAATACGACGCCCGAATATTATTTGCGTTAATTTTATAAAACGCCAGCATTAGAACGCAATGTAATATACAACAGCGTATTTCGGCAAAATGTCGATGCCCAAATACAAATTGTGCCATTTTATCAACTACCATTGTTCAAATACTATTTAAAATACAATGACGAATGTCCGCAAAGAATACGATGCCTGAATATTATTAGCGCTAATTTTATAAAACGCAATGTACAACAGTGCATACAACTGTGGGTACAACAGTGTATGTTCGCGAAAAAAAACGATGCTCGAATACAATTTATGAAAAATTTATCAACTACTATTATTGAAATATTATTTAAAATACAATGATGAATGTCCGCAAAGAATGCGACTTCCGAATATTATAGCGCTAATTTTATAAAACGACGTCATTAAAACTCAATTTAATATAAAACAGCGTGTCAGCGAAAAAACCTATACTCACGAGAACAATAATTTTTTCTTGTTTCTATAAAATACCAGAGTTAAAACTTAATTTAATTTACAACCGCTAAGGTCCGCCGAAAAGGTTATATAGATAACACTTGTAAAATTCGGAAAAGCAGAAATTAAATGTCGTTATTTGCAGGAACGAGTAACAAGTAAAACAAAGGCAATTGTCGGGACTCCCACGGAAAACATAAATCACGAGCAACGTAAATCCCGAAAATGTCCAAAATGTTTTACCCGAACTAAAACAAATATAATTACGGTATTATACTTTAGTTACCGATCTATACAATTTGTAACTTTTCGTCACAGTAGGCACCCTAATTCTATAAATAGACACGTAAGAAACGAATCCATATGTGGTTGACCTTGAGCCTACTTTACCTTCATCTGTAGTACAAATAACTAAGCGCATGAATAGTTGAATTCAAATAAAACAAGAAGTGTTTAATTAACAATGATATAAACTAAACTGAACATCTCTCGATATCGAGTTTCGGCTATTGACTCTCTCGATATCGATAAAGAAAAAAAGTATGGGTGGTATCGTAAATCAACCCATCACTGCAATGGGAGTTATTATAGATGGATTTAAAGACGGCGACCTATTTTGAGTACTTGTGCGAGAGAGAATGAGATAGTAACGAGGGAGGGCACACTACTTCCCCTTCCCCCCTCGCACTACCACTTTGTCTTATCACTTTCCCGTAATGTGGCAAACTAAACCGGGCACCTTACTGCATAGTTTTTTCTCACCGGCTGGCATTTTTTTCTTGACTAATATTTGCTTATTACCAGCCATGTTCCTTACAATGTCCACTCGCGTTATTATTAATTATTGAACGATAATACAATGATTAAGTTAATTATGTACAATTACAATAAAACAATGTTAACGGGAATATTAAAAGAATATTGTAACTACAGGCTATAATAAGAGTTCATGATATATTCTCTTTTTAATAATGCCCCACTAGTTGTGGAAGCCAATTTATAAAAGTAGATTCTATTATTCTCTCTTTTATTATAATAATATTTAATGATTTGAATAATAATATATTCTGTAATATTAAGATCTTCTGTAATATTAAGATCAACACTTACTTTAAAAGACAAATGAAATTAGGCCTTTGTATTACAAATAGTTCTTTATTCTTTAACAAGTAGGCTAAGTTTCAAATTATACTTTTACAAAATTATCTGTATTAATATGTAGAGCACTTATTTATAAGATCATTAAATTTATTTTTATGACTCTTAAATCTCGGGTTAAAGGAATCCTGGCCTATTAAATGTACAATCAGTAACAAAATCTTAAATCTATACAGGATAATTATATCTAAAACTAGTTAATGCTACAAATGTTAAAATGTTCTAAGTCCTAAAGGTGTTTATGAAATTACTTTGATTATATTGAATTTTGAATAATTGTTTTCACTGCAAATAAAGTCACTGTTCTTATGGATGGTTAAATGAAATTGGCTGGATATTACCTTATATCAGTTCTTGTTTAAAATGGTACTTTACCAATTATTAGTTTTATTTGAAATGTTTAAGATCCTTTTCTGCTCTTGGCTGTAGTTATATTTGATTGATGTTTGCTTTTCTTGAGATTTTTAATTACTTTTACACTAAATTATATTTTTGATCCTCAAAGCACGTCTGAATGCTCCCAAGCCTTATACAACAACTGAAAAGCCATTTTGTTCAAATATACCGGTTCTGAAAAAACAGTGCCGTCATGAGAATCTCTAACAATTGTTTCTGTTGCTTAATTACTTTGGTGGCCGGTGTTTTTACACAAAATATATGAAAATTTATTTATTTTGTTTTCTGTTGAAAATGTTTATGTTTTTATTTGATATTCACACTGATATTGTTTTTACAAGCCTTAGTTTATCGAAATAAATAATTATCTGCTTTATCGTAGGATATATAAATGTTTTTATTCACTCGCGCATATAATCGTAGGAACAGCTGTTCAACATTCATCTACGGATGTAATCGATGTACCGTCTGGATTAGCACAACTTGTATCTTTCAGCACATTCGCCAATAACCTCACTTGTTTGATTTTAAACACCTTTCTAATTATTTACAACACCTTGCTTAATTAATAAACTATACACAATTTTGAAATCTAATTCTATTACAATCTATATTACATGAATAAACTTATACGCTAATAAAATTTGAAATGTGAAACATTTCGAATTTTATTTTAGGCTCACGTCTGCTTGTAAATTAAATTTGGTTTGTATATAAAAAAAAAGGTAAGTTAAGTGTTATTTATTAATAATAAGAGTGTTTATCGTTATTTTATTATATATTTAGTTTCCTGATGTGAATTTATTTGTCCTTTGAATAATTTTGTCTAGATCGAAATTTTGAGGTTAAATTTAGGCTATCTTAATAATATTGTTTTACATTCTTTTAAATTGGTTTGCCAGGATCCTTTAATCTTTTACTAGTTTGTTCTTACTCAACTGGGTCAAAATGTTATAAGGCATATAAAAAATATTTTATTACAGAAATTAATGTTAATATAATGTTGACCCATTGTTACTTTGTGTAATTAGAAAACAACTCTTTACACAAAGCGGAGTACTAGAACTGTAGTATGTTAGAAGATAGTCTCAAATTCACTCGGCCCCACCCCTTCTCTCTTTCCTCCACGCTCTTCAAGGTTTGTCGTCATGAGTCATCTCGGTCTTTTACGAAGCTGCTAGCAAGTTGCAACAGTTTTTCAATTTCAAATACTATAGTTCCAAAACACATTAACGTGACTCAAAACTTCTTTTATTTTCTTGTGATAATTTCATTCTATGGTAATTTAAAAATGTTTAGATTTTTAAAGATTTGACACCGCTTCTTATTCACGGTTTTTTCACGGTACACGAAATTCACGGTTGAGTGGGCACCCGGACAGTACAATATGCATACTGTTTATTATTTCTTTCTTAAAGTGTTTAACACGGACATAAAAAAATGTGAACTGTTCGAAGGGTTCGTTCGTGTGAACGTATGAACAAATTCACCGTAATGTCATACCTAAAAATATAGTAATTTAACTACTTTGAATTATTTAATCATTGCGCATGCGCCCCCAACCACCAACCCGTTGGCATGGTAACGGCCGTCTCGACTTCCAAGAATAATGTACAATAGCCCATATACCTGCTCTGCTTAATTTTCATACGCCAAATTGGATTGCTATTAGTTTCGGTTGTGTTGAGAATATTTCAATGTACCTAAAAATTGTTTTAAACAATTTTATGCATTTTCCCGACTTTAAAAAAAAATTATATGTTAATTCCCGACTTTTCCCGACTGTTTTTCATTTCTATGTTAATTCCCGATTTTCCCGACTTTCCCGACTGCTAGACACCCTGGTTAAAGTGTAGGCTGTTAGCTAGGCCAGTTAGCTAAGGACGTTGGGCCGAGATTTGGCCAAGTATTGTGAAGCTAAGGGTCGGAGGCTGGACAACACGAGACAAGCCAACACACGAGAAGTCTACACGAGTTTGAAGGACGAAACCGGTTCTGCAGTAAAACGAGATTTGAGTGAGTAGACAGAGTACTTAATCTATCGATATCACATTGAGTTTGGAGTCAAAAGTTTAACGGGAAAGTTTAATTAAAGTAAATTCAGTAGCTTTGTTTAACGAGTTCTTGTTTCAGTCAGTCTTATGATGTATGTAGATCATAAGTAAAGGCTAATGTTAGAAATTGTATGTTATCTATAATTGCAAAGGCATACAAATAAATCAATGTTAAAATAAGTATTACCACTGAACCACTGGAATGCATTGTTATTGATCTGTCCCTTATTTATATATTAACTTAGTGTTTGAACCCGGGTAAAGAGGGTAGCTATTTCTTACCACTAACAGTACCCAGACAAGAATCAGGGAACTGCCACTAATCAACCGGCACAAAAATATCGTATCAGCGGCTCAACCATACGATATTTTGTGCGGTAAAGATTAAATAGGAACCCTGTCCAACTTGCAGCACAGAGCCGACAACACACTTTGTGTATATGTACGTATATCGTAAACAAACCGATTAGGCTGATCTTTGTCACCTATTCATTTCTAATATATTTTTTGTGGATATTTCCTCCGGACAACATTATTCCAGCCCAGCATCAATTTTCCCCAAACCTTGTTCAGATATATTCTGCACCCCTGCATATGGCTATTCTGTATGTATAACCACGTAATCTTTGCAAGGTTCTATCTTTAAAATAATCAACTTATAAAGGAAAAATTAGCATTCAGTGTTGGGAAGCTGAAGGGGAAAATCAAGATTCTTCTGTGAAATCATAAATTACAAAACAATAACATAATTTACAATTATTTTAAGACCTACCGTATCCGCATGGAAAATGTGTTGATATCTTTGTCCAATTGATCCAACAGTGCAATGCTTTGGATAATCATGTTGTCTACTCTGTTGACGTTGAACTTCACTTTTGCCCTGGAATAGCTGTGCCCCAAACCTAACTGCGATGCACCTGCGGTCTTTGGTGAGAACTCTTTAATCAGTTGATGGAAGTGCATGCGGATCCCTGCGGATAATACTCATGTTTAATGGTAGAAGTTACGGCTTATTTTATTATGTAATCAATATTTTGTTACTGTGATGTTTAACAAAGGTGGTTTTAAATACAGCAGATTCCTGCTATTCCGAACTAATTGGGAACACTGTTCGGTTTAGCAGGAATTCGGAATAGGCGGATTTCATGAATAATATCAACGTATTAACTTGTTAAGGCGTAAATTAAGTGCGGGGACCCCTGCTAGTGCCAGTTCTATACAGCGCTGATCGGCTCAGAGGAAAGCGAGGAGGAGGTGAACGCCCAACCGGAACTCATATCACACGTACACGCGGCAAATGCTCTTGACCTCGCCTTAGTGTAGGTTTACACCATCCGTTTTTTTCCTTCTGTTGCATTACGATTTTGGTTTTCTTCTAAAAACGGAAGGGAAAGGATAGGTTGTCCGAACAGTCCGTTTAGTCATCCCGCGTCTGTCCGTTAGTACCGCATCGTCTTGAAAAAAGATCGAGAAAAAAATTAAAGTCGTTGTTCGAGATAACGAAAACAGAAAAGAAAAACGGATGAACTCAACTGGCAGGTGGCAACAACACTACTAGTGACTAGCTGTGGTATCTAATCCTTCCTTCTTTTCAAAGGACCCAACGGATGCTTGTTGTGTAACTTCCTTCTCTCAAAACGTATGGAAAACGTGAAGGAAACAATACCAGCTTTCACTCCAATTTGGTTTCCGGCGTGTTCATCAAGCTTAGGCTCTATGTACATCTCTATTTAACTTATTTGTATAACAATAAATGTACGTTTTTTCACGAACGTCTTTCTGATTTCTCCTGTTTTTATGTTAAAAAAATCGGTATTTTTCTGACCTCTTGTTCGTAATAGCAGGACTCTACTGTATCTACATTTGAAAACAATGTATAGAACCTATATAATGGTGCATAGTAAGCACTCTACTGTATCTACAATTGAAAACAATGTATAGACCCTATATAGGGGTGCATAGTAAGCACTCTACTGTATCTACAATTGAAAACAATGTATAGACCCTATATAGGGGTGCATAGTAAGCATTCTACTGTATCTACAATTGAAAACAATGTATAGACCCTATATAATGGTGCATAGTAAGCACTCTACTGTATCTACAATTGAAAACAATGTATAGGCCCTATATAATGGTGCATAGTAAGCACTCTACAGTATCTACAATTGAAAACAATGTATAGACCCTATATAATGGTGCATAGTAAGCACTCTACTGTATCTACAATTGAAAACAATGTATAGACCCTATATAATGGTGCAGAGTAAGCACTCTACTGTATCTACAATTGAAAACAATGTATAGACCCTATATAATGGTGCATAGTAAGCACTCTACTGTATCTACAATTGAAAACAATGTATAGACCCTATATAATGGTGCATAGTAAGCACTCTACTGTATCTACAATTGAAAACAATGTATAGGCCCTATATATAATGGTGCATAGTAAGCACTCTACTGTATCTACAATTGAAAACAATTTATAGACCCTATATATAATGGTGCATAGTAAGCACTCTACTGTATCTACAATTGAAAACAATGTATAGACCCTATATAATGGTGCATAGTAAGCACTCTACTGTATCTACAATTGAAAACAATGTATAGACCCTATATAATGGTGCATAGTAAGCACTCTACTGTATCTACAATTGAAAACAATGTATAGACCCTATATAGGGGTGCATAGTAAGCAGAGTTTACACATCCCTTATTGAAAACAATGTATAGACCCTATATAGGGGTGCATAGTAAGTAGAGTTTACACATCCCTTGTCATACCATTAAACCATTATAAATACTCAGTGCAGTGGAATACACAACAAAATTAAATTAAAAGTAAAAAAATATTTGAAAATGTATAGTGGATTTCAGCCACCTTATAGATTACGTACTCCAAGTACCATAGTCCAAATTTAAAAACTATTTTAGAAATGTATTCCTCGTCAAAACAATAACACGCACAACACGTGTTAGGCGCTCTGAGAGGCTTAGGCGCGTAGGACTTAGTTTTGTTTGCACCTGAAGATGCAAAGTGTTTAAAATCTTTGCAAAACGTGTATAATTTTTAAAAATATCGTTCACAGTACTTTGTGTGTTTTTGTGTATGTGTTGTGCGTGTTATTGTTTTGGCGTGGAATACATTTCTAAAATTATTTTTAAATTTGGACTACGGTACTTGGTCCATTATACATTTTTAAATATCATATACCCCATCTATAATGCCTTTCAAAATAAAAATAAAATAATATTATGTTTTTATGACAAAATTTCTTTAGGCTACAAGTTTTTTGTAACTTTTATTTACAGATATCGGCGCGAATGCTGGCCTTGCCCGGGCGTGATGGGCGAGGGGTGTGGGGAAAGGGCATAAGTGGCGACAAAAAACATTTTCCCACGCCGCTTTATAATGTGATTCGTTCTTTAGACGAACTGGTGGTGTCACCTCACCCTTGATAGGGTTGCAAAAGTAATTTTAAATTTAATTACATTATTTATGTTCGTTTTTATAGAGATAATCACATAAAATTGGAACATGGAACTGGTTTATTTACCCGCGCCGGGAATACTGATGATTTTAGTATGGTTAGTAGCCCACAGTCCAAGTGGCAGCATACGCGCCGGGATCTGTACTTTCACTGTTTTTTCTCGTTATTTTATTTTAAGTATTTTTAACCTTATTTTTTAATTTCATTTATTAAATTACTCTAAATAGCAACAAGAGTACACATTTTATTTCATATGTCATTAAAATTTTAACTGTACTATTAATAACTGTTTGGTTAGACCAAACTTGAGATCTCCATGGGCTCTAATCACTTTGAAATGATAGACCAAATTGTTTTCTCATTTTCAAAACATTTCTACCACAATAAACTTTTTATCAAACTGGTTACACAAATTTTGTTTTTATTTCAAATTACTGTTTTTAGTTGATTCATATTTTGTACATTCTGAATAGATTAAATAATCCATAAAAAAGCTATTTAAAAGAAATTAATGAATATCTATAACCAAAACATGCAGAAACATAAAAAGTAATATAATCTCAAAGTTGTGAATAAAGAAACATCAATATAGCATGTAAACAAACTAAAATATCTGCATGCAAACTAAATATCTGAACAATCAAGAATCAATATAAATAAGTTTTGTAAGGGTTTCGAAAAAATATATAATGTAAATAAAAAAACATAATTTCTATAAGAACAATACTACACATATATGGAAGCTATTATTGTACACGATACTCCATTGAAAGACGTAAATTCAGATGCATGTTCCAAGACCTGTAGCAACAGCCTAACTTTGGGTGTTTTGAAAGGCTATTTTAAAAATTATGAAACAATAAATATCAAATCATTTTCTTCAAAAAAATTAATAGAATGTTTCTGTACACTTTTTTTTAAATGTATGAATGTTAAACACACCGAAAACAAAACTTGAACATAAAGAAAACTACACTGAAAAATCAGTGTTAAAAACTATTTTTAATACAGAGTGAAATCTAGTTTTTGAAAATATACAGTTATAGAGGACTGTTTTTTTGCAAGAAAATGGTAAAAACGTGTCAAAGAACATGGATTGGCCAACGTGAAAGTAGTTATATCACTGTAAAAGCTGCCTATAAAATTCTGATAATGTTATTTAACTCTACTTTATTTCATAACAAAGTTGTTTTTAAAAATATCCGTTTTATAATAATTTAAAATATTTTAGGTATATGAATAAAAAAAAGTAAATTACTTTTCAAAACATAATAACCTCATATTTCCTTTGGATGAAAACTAACCATAACTAACTATATTTAGCATTGTTTCAATAATATCTTATGTTTTAACCCTCTACCTAGTATTCCGATATAACTCGTAGCGATTTATTTTTTCCACTCCCTGTCTTACCGTACTAATCCGTAGCAGAACTTTTAAATGCGTATAACTTCACCATCTGTTGGAATATTTTAAAACTAACTTCAGAAACGTGTTCAGAGAACATTTTACAGTACAGTTGTATATCATTTGTTATTTCTTCCAGCTGTTTAGGGTTTTAAATCTGTGTTTATAATCATCTGTAGCACAACTTTTGCAAACCAAGAGTCACGTAAAACATGGCTAGACTGAATTTAAAATACATGGTTAATTTTTTTATTTATTAAATGTAGTTTTGTAGTAATTGAACACAAATAAAACAGACAGTTTATGGCCTAACAAATATAAAGTGTCTCCTAACATTTTTGTAAAAGTTATAACTGTGAGTGAACATATTTTTCAATTTGTTTTTTATTTGGACTTAAAAAAAAATTCAATGCTGCATTAGGGAAGTAAATATACAAATTTTGTACATACCAATATAATATTAATATATGGTAAAACTTTCATGTATATTGAATAAGTAGTTAATTAGTTATCGTAGTTTGAATATAAGTGACAAATTTGGTCATTTAAGAGATCTGGTATGAGGCACTTGGTGTCAATTATGAATACCAGGGAAAGGGTTAAACTAACAATAATTATGAAAAGTCTAACATGTTGACACAATTAACAATATACTAGGGGAGACCCCTGCGTGCTCCGCACGCCAACCCCTGATTGAACTTTCTAAAACATATGTTGTGTTTTATTTATAATAAAAGTGTAGGATTAATAATAACCTCAAAACTTAGAAGGTAAATATTGTTAAATGTTCACATCAAATTATTACGTATATTTTATAACACAGTTATAATATAATAATACAGGCTAAAAGAATCAGCAAAGCTTGGGTCTATACTTTAAAAAAAAAACCTACCCTAAAAGTTTGAAATACAAAAAGTTCCTTCAAAGTGTGAAATCAGGTGTTAATGGAAATATTATAGCAAACAGCTGTTTTATCTGTTATTTTATTCAATTAGTTGCTATGCTAAAGCCGGTTCTACACGATGCTACGAACGCTCGCTCCAATGTTGGACCGAACGTTTGGGACAAGTAAGTTCGACAGATGGTACAGCGAATGTTCCTGCTACACGGTGAATCGAATGTTTGATCCAATATTTAAGAAAACAGTTTGGTTCAAACGTTGGTCCAGTTGCAAAAATGGACGAGGATGACAGTCTATAATAATATACTTATGTTTTAATTGTAGGCCTACACATTTAACGGGTTAAAAATCCCCACATCATATTTAGGCAGGCTTAAATAAAATTTGTTTTTAAAATAGTAAATTTTTTAAATTATATTCTTTAAATGTATAGTATCTAATTACCGATAATCTGTTTCTGATTTTTCACGGGAACTTACTAGTATCAAGTATGAAATATAAATTGTAGCATACTTAGGCTACCTGTGAAAATTTAAATGAATAATATTACTGATTAAAATTAAACACAGAGATAAACATAAACAAGACGGGTCTTTGGTGTAAATAGAGAGTAAATAGTGCTTCATATGAACGAGTCGTGTAGCCGTTGAATCGAACCAACGAACATTTTCCTTCAAACGTTGGAGGCATCCCTTTGACTCGGTGCAAAAATACCGACATCGGCCCGAATATGGTCAAATGCGAATGTTTGACGCTCGCCATTGGACGCTCGTAGGTTTGAACAACGGCCACACGATGTGACGAACCATCAAACGTCCAACGTTGGAAGGTGTTCGTAGCATCGTGTAGAACCGGCTTAATTCATCAGCCTAGACCTAACCTAAGAATTTTTCCAACTAAATTTACAAACATTGAAATAAAAAACGGTTTTATCAAAATGAATTTTGTCTATTTTGTGTTCGCTTTAAACTCATCTAATCACTATAATTAATGGTTTAAGTGAAAGCTAGTATTCCACTGAAGGGTCTTAGACAAACACATTTTGGGTTACACAATTTGAACTGGAGATATAGATCTTTAAATAAAGCTGAATTAAGGAAAAATTCAAATTTACGTTGTTAGGTGGTCCATAACTCGCCTTAAACTCTACCGGTTTAAATGAAAGCCTATAATTCAATGAGTATTTCAAGTCCAAAACTAACTATGTATCTGGATTAAACCCAAAGATATATGAAAAACAATTATAAGAAAATGCTGCAAATTTGAAATTCCTATAAGACATGTATAGGGAGTTATTGTTTGATTATAAGTCAAGTTATGTGGTAGATAAATGAATGCTGATGCTTGATGGCAAATCTGTGCATGCATACCTTTAATTTAACCCTTCCCGCACTGTAGACAAAGTTTGACTTTGCCCAAAATACTGTGGACAAATATACTCGCTTTTAAACATTGAGTGTATTTTCAGGACTAAGTAGTTTTCAGTTTTGCCGTTTGAGTGCAGCAGTTATTGGGTAACATATTTCTTGGTTAAAAACCATAATGACGATCGACTCCGCCCCCCCGACTGTTGTGGGAGGAGCAAATACGTTGTAGCGATACACCACTCATGATCTGATTGGAGCAACGCTAACGCTGTAGACAAACTAACTCGCAAGTCAGCTTACTTGCAGACTCCGTGCAAAACTGTACTGTGTTCGTTGTTTTATTATTTTTCTTTTGTTGTGACATGTTCTTATAAGTTGTGAGTATTGTTTGTGTTAGTACGTAATTTTTTATGTAAATATATTTCAATGTAATCTACTGGAAAAACCAGATAACTCCGATTTTGCTGTCAAATAAACCAATTTTGACTTATTGAGAACTTAATTTTTTGGGGGTATGTAGTGTTACAGTGTGAGCAGGAAGGGTTAAGATTTCAATTATGAAAATAGGTTGGGTATAAGAGCTGAACGGACTAAAAAAAAAAAAAAAACCCCGTTATATAAGATAACATAAAACCTAAATTCAAGCAAATATTTCTGCTTGTAACTAAACAGAAAACTGCTGCAACACCACACCAACATAATAACTAAAAAAACATTTGCCTAATGGAAGACCAGAAATTCGTCTATACAATGATGCCTATATCATTGTCAACAACTTGCTTTTATATTGCTTAACAAGAACGATTTGCAGGAATGTTTGACCGTCAATGTTGGCAACCCTGACCATTTTTAAACTGTTAGAGACCGTTAAAAAATCACCAGCACCAGGGTTAAATGTTAACATATATATAAGAAGCTTATATTCTAGATAAAGCAAAGTAGTTATACTAGATTATAACATAAATATTGAACTTGTAAGAAATCATAATAGAATTAGGCCTACCTCTTATAATCTCTGGTACTATACCAGTTGCTTGACACTTCACTTTCAATGCATCACTAATTCCTGATGCTATTTTAGGGTCACTTAAGCCAAGTATGGCGTCATTTTTTGGCAAATTTTTCTCCAAAAATAAGTGAAGTGCTTCTGGCAAAATTCCTAAAATTATACAAGAAATTAATACATATTTCTCACACAAACTACACAAAGCAAAGTAATATAGAGCCAATACAATCTCCAACATTCACAAAGCAAAGTAGTATAGA
>JAGFPH010022507.1:0-12553 GCA_018207615.1 Philaenus spumarius | reverse complement strand
ATATTCAATCGGTTTATTGTAAGTACATTTGTTTAAATATATTTTTTAAACAAATCGAATTTAGATGATGAGCTAGAGGCTTGCAATTTTAAATATAGGTCAGAACTGGATGACAATGCAATATTAAATCGGTTTATTGTCCGTACATTTGTTTAAACAAATCGAATTTGGCTGATGAGCTAGAGAATTGAAATTTTAAATATAGGTCAGAACTGGATGACAGTGCAATACTACAGAATTTGAAATTTTATTGGTAGGAGAAGGTAATATTTTTGGAATTTCAGACAATGTCAGCTAACCTGAATGTGAAATACATTGGGAATTTGCTGTATGTGTCCCTGTCACAATCTCATCTATACATTTTTTTTAATTCTCTATGATATGTATATATTTTTAACTTCATACTTGCTTTTCTTGTGGTTAGGTTAGGGCACCTGCCGAACTCTCCATCTCGATATTGTTTTGTTCTTTTCGATACACCGCCATGAATTTCAATTACCATAAGAACAATGTTAAACGCATTACAAGATTACTGGAGGTTATTCTTAGTGGCATTCTAAAGGATTAGGACAGTCAAAATGTGGATATCATTTAGTTTTTTTAAATTTGTTTAAAACTATATCAGGTCTTGAACTTAACTTAAAATCAAGGTTTGCTGTTTTTTCTTTTAGTCAATAATGCAAATATAAAAAATGTAAAAAGTTCACCACATTCGAAGTTTAACTATCATTAAAACAAAAGTAATTTCAATAAATATTGATAATTTGTTACGAAAAAATCTGCTTTATTGTGGAAGCATGTACCTACGCGCCGAATTAGTTTTTCTACTAGCCCGCACTCTGGTGGTCATCGCATCAACCTGTTGCTCGCGGAGGAATACTAGAACAATAATATATCCGTTAATTTAAAATGTGTGAGATAAATCTGTGTTTTAATAACACATACTCACATACATTGAAACGCACACGCATTTAAGTTCGTTTACAGTCATGGTTATCGTTCTATTTTCCGTCTTTATGTAATACAATAATAATAATTAATTATAACTTTCGAAATTACTAAGATTATGAGTTTTAATTTGGTATAACATTGTGTATAATATTTTTATTAGTAAACCAAGATCCAACTTTACTAAGTAAATATTTAAAATGGCGACCGTTTAATATTTTAAAAGTCAAATATATCGATAATTTTATAAGAGACAAATGTCAAACAATTTAAATTTTGAAATTTTTCTGTTCCTTAAAAAAATAACCAAGCTATCGTCAAAAAACGAAAAATGGGTAATTGTCATGAACACACAAACTCATAATCAAGAAACCCACAATCTTACTAATTTCTAAAGTTATCAATAACAAACAAATATACGTATGACCAACAGATGGTTTCCTGATCTAAACCTGATGTTTATGTGAACATTTTTGCTTATTTTTAGGACCCAAATCACCTCCCGAACGTTTAACTCGGTAAACGTCCTTGGTTAAAGCTCGCATTGCAAGCCAGATCCAATCGTTGCGAACTTCTTTTCTGTTTTGTGGCCAGCAATTAGCCCTCGTAGCTACTCTGCAAATACGTATTCTACCCACGCTTTCAGGAAATTACCTATCCAGCAGATCCTACCCAGGTCCTGCATGCGTCAGTATGCATGTCACGACTACCGGACAACCCCCACCACCCTATCTCGATCCGATTGCTTCTGTCCTAATACAAACTCTGGCCCTACTGCGCATGCGTCAGTAAACCGATCATAGCTACCTCTACCACCCTACCCCGATCCTAATCAATGGTTATTTCCGTGAAAACTTCAGAGTATATAATAATCTCTTTGCATTTGCTTCGTCGCGATTGTTGGCGAGCAAGAGGCTAATAAATCCAGTTATTTAATAAAATATTGTGTGTTTCTGAAATAAGAATTTTTATGTCGGTATGAGACAAGGTTTAAACTTTGAGTTTATTTGAGCCCAGGTCGTTCGATTATGATACATAAAAAATATTCATTTATTTTGTTTTGGTTTTGAATTAATTTGCATTATGTGAAGCGCTCAAAGTACATAATTGCCCCATAAAATATTTAAGCAATTAACAATTATTTTCCTAAAAGCAGACAAATAGTTTCGAAACAACGGATTACACATTACTTTCTTCTCATAGGTCGATTTTAATTACCTAAAAGCAAGCAGAACATTCTGTTTAGGTATACATTTTGTATAATACAAAGCTTCATCTTTCATTAAAAAAAAAGAACAATGCAATTACTCGCGTTAGCCTATTCCCTCCCACTTCAGTCCCGCCCAGTAGCATGTTTTGTGCCATCATTTGTCACAGAGTTTCATGCTCACATCGTGTTGAATACATGTTAATTAGCCTAGGCCTACATGATAAATTAGGAAAATATTATTACCTACACGCCATTGCCCATGCCGTATTTACGAAACTGTATCGACCGAAGGTTTTATAAGTTTATTTATTTGGGCCAAAGATCGTAGCTTATGTTATAAACTGTAGGCCTACACGCAACTTTTGTATTTTGTAAATTAGGCTACGATTGCTTTATTATTCGCAAATAAGTTATGTATGAATATTCAAAAATTGCCATTACAACGTTCTGTTGTATCTACCTACAGGGTTTCACAAAAAACTTATGCAGGCTTTATAAGGCTATAAGGCTCAGGTTGTAGGCTATAGATTAAAATACATTTAAAATGTTCAGTCACTTTTTTCGAATTTAGCTAAGTTTCGTCGCAATTTTCCAATTTGTTTGTTTACAAAAACTCACTGTAATTAAAAAAATAGAAAAGATATTGAATTCAAATTTGGTATAAGCATTTTGCATGTTCCGATTTACAAGTGTACTAAACACAAAGAATTTATTTAAATATTTTTCAAAATATCGGAAATTTGTAACTTGGATTATCCTGAAAACCGTTAACTATACAAAAACTGTACACGAGACAAAATAGCGTTTGTCTTTTTTAAAGACACACACATTTTTGGCCGTTTCTTTAGGTCAAAGAATTACCTACTTATTGACCAAAAACTGAAAACATAATTGAGTGAATGATTGAATGAATTTTTATTTCCCCTTTTAGAATACAATCGGCTATACAAACATATACATATAAACACTTATATAAAATTATATACATAACATAATATCTACTTATATCCTACTATACATAAGTGTTTTAACTGTTTAATACAGTTTAATTAAATTCATAGCATATACAATAAATTATATGAAATTCCAACCGAATACAAAAAAAACAGGAAATTAGGCAACCCCGTTGGCAAAGCCAGTTTTTCGGTTCATATTTTAAAAAATTGCAACAAAAATAAGAGCAAGAGACTGTCCTAACCTATCCTTTTTAACTTAAAAAGTGAGTTTAAACTGTTTATAACTCGGCTCTACCCAGGGTAATCCTCCTGCCCAATATCTTGATAATTGTCTACAACATCCAAAATGAGCCTAAAACCATTGAATTTATCTTATTTATTAAAACTACAAACATTCTAAAATTGTTTGTTTCAGGCTAATTATTTTGGATGTTGTAGGTAATTACCAAGAAATTATATTTTTAGTTTGTTTATTCGATAACTCAGTTATCCTTTGACCTACATAAACGACAAAAAAAACATCTTGTTAATCGTTATACAAATTTAATATTTGATTCCTTGCAAGTTTTTCGTAAAGTTAACGGTTTTCAATATATTCCACATTAAAAATTTGTAACAGCCGCAATTTTTTAAATTATGAAAATAAATGCTTGGTGTTTGGTAGACCTACACTTATAAATCGTAGCCTAAGAAATGCTTATATACAGTTTTAAATCATATCTTATCTATTTCTGGAGTTACAGTTAACTTTTTTTTAAACTAATTTGCGGATTGCGACTAAAATAAGCCAAATTCGAATTTTTTTTTCATTTTAAATTTATTTCAACGCATACAATACGATCCTCTATAGCCCGGTTAGATTGTTTGTGACACCCTGTATACTTACAATAAACAGCTGTTTTAGCGTCTTCATCGGGTGTAAAACCCAACCTTTCAAATCTAACACAAAAATGTTTGGAGCAAGTCACGAGAAGACTCAGAGAAATAAAATAAGACAGTTCGCCATGTTAGTGTTAGAAGGGGCCCGATTTTCCAAGCAATAACACTAGCCCAGCTTTTAGCGAATTTCCTCAGGAAAGATGAGCTAATGCAGTGACTCTTATGGTGAGACCTAAGGTCTTGATAGTCAATGAACACCGATCATGGTCTATACCTTGAAAACTTAAATTACCTTGACAACATAATCAGTACTCCGCGCCAATGAATAGATTTTCCAAGCAATAACACTAGCCGTGTTATTATATGGTGTAACCACCAGCTTTTAGCGAATTTCCTCAGGAAAGATGAGTTAATGCAGTGACTCTTATGGTGAGACCTAAGGTCTTGATAGTCAATGAGCACCGATCATGGTCTATACCTTGAAAACTTAAATTACCTTGACAACATAATCAGTACTCCGCGCCAATGAATGGAATTTTTTATGTGAAATGAGAAAAAGAAAGCAGTAAACCAATGGTAATGTAATGAGAGGAAATGAGGAAGGCACCACATTGAATAGGCTACTATATTTTCTTTTAAAAGTTTAATAAAATTTTGTTTCAACTTATATTTCCATTTCATGAGTGAATGTTATTCATTGTATCGGAAACATTCTTGGTTTAAATTTTAATCTGCTAATCTATATTGTTTCAAAGAATAGTATTAGAGTGTCATTATATGGTTACTCTTACATAATTAAGATTGGCGACCTATTTATGATATCATTCCTTTTTTTATGGAGCTTTCTTGCGTTCTTTTTTTTTAACACGAAGTGTTTTTTGGAGAGATGTCACATTTTTAAAAAAAATAATACAAAATATAATATATTATGAAACAAGAGCAATTTTGGGTCGAAAATAACTTGCCTTTTAAAATCACTTCTGAGATGTTACCACCAAATATCAATATATTCATGCATGTTTGACAATTAAGTTTTAGCTCGCTTCAAAATTACATCTTCCTAGGTATATCCCCATATATTTTGTCATTGGACATGAGACACTGAAATTTTTAATTATTATAACTATAACTATCACTGTACCTAGATATTTTAAATGTCATAATTTATGAAACACAATAAACAAGAAACAAGTTGTACTTAACATTTTATTATTTTAAGTTGTATTTATCAATATTACTCGCACATTAAAGAAACATTTTTTCCATGATATAATAATTATAATAATATTAATTATAATAAAACTGTGGCTCCGTATCCTACTCAACACCGAACGTGAGACCTAGGGTGATTCCCGTAGGGTCGTCAAATTCTCAGCATTGGATTATCTATTTGGCTATTTCGAACAGAGACGTGTTTAAAAGGGTTCATCAAGCCTCTTGAATGTATTGGAAAGCCGTTGAGGTGGGATGCCCATTGTTGACGTCATTAAAAGGCAAAATTAACTAGAACGATAATAAAGTAGTGGTAAATAAATAAACATTCTTGTAATGATGCAATGATCACCAAAATTGATTGTGAGAGTTTGAATAGTTAAATCTTAAGAAATCATCCTTTACAACTGATTAAAATATGGTAATGATATTACCTTTATTTTAATCTTGAATTTCGTTGTTAACTAGCTCATTAAAATTCATTAATTTCTAACGAAACATTTGTAATAGAGTCAGCAAAATAATTAATGAATAGTTCCAGAAAAGGTCCTGGTACTTTTCCGTTATACCGACCACACCAAGGGAACGAAACATAGGCCTACTGTGACTAAATAGGTTAGGTATTTTATGTATTTTTTTATTATTATTTTTGCATTTCTGTTGCCATAGGTTAGCCTAGGGTCGGATGGCAACAGAAATGCAAAAATAATAATACAAAAAAACTAAAAGGTTCTAACCTAACCTATTTAGTCACAGTATGTTTCGTTCCCTTGGTGTGGTCTGTATAACGGAAAAGTACCAAAGTCCTTGATTTGAGTGATTGTATATTGACATAAGAAGATAACATAATACATTACTAAGAGCAGTTATATTAGGAGTAAGTGTCGTGGGAGACGGCCGCTATAAAAAAAACAGTGGTCAGATCCAGTCAGTGGCTTCAGGTGTGGGGATTTTTCCCCACATTGGGGATTTATAGAACTGTAAAACTGAGGTGGGGAATTTTGTGGGAATTTCATTAAAATAGACAAAATGTACCTTGTTCAAGAGTGTCACTCCGCCATCTGCCATCATAGACAACCCAAAGTCAGAAATTCCATTTTCCAGGGAAGAACTAAATAGTTCCAGGGTCCATTGTTTAAACTACCGTAGAGAGAGTGTGCGAAACAGATTTTTACCAGATTTTCTTTCAATACCGTAGTTCATAATATGAAGTCTCCTACAGTTTTTAGAACCCACAAAGTGGGAAGAAATAAGAAATTCAATCAATCTCACAAGTTGTATCGTTGTATCAGCTTTTAAAAGTAGGCAATCGAAGTCGTAAGTGTAGTGAAACTGGATAGGGAATGGAGCGCTTTAAGAAACACTGAAATTGTCACTGGAGAAGATAAAAGCACATTGAGTTATTGGAGAAAAGTAAAAAAGGACCAAGAAGTAAAATTTAAGTTTAAAAATTTTAGTTAGGCCCAATATTAATTATGTAACTATCATTTCAAGACATTAAATTTAAAAGTAATATATATATTGTTCAGTGTAGTTGCTCTGCCTCAACGAACAAAATTACCAGGTAATTCATTTTTATAAAGTATTAGGTTAGTTACTTATTGAAACTAGCCTTAAAAAAATTGTTTATATTCCAGGTACTTGAAGTTTAGACTGTTGCAGAGTAATTTTGTGTTAGTATTAATGGGTAAATGTAGAGAAATTTTGGATTGATTGGATGTGGGGAATTGTGGGGAATTTGCATGGCATCTGGTGGGGAAAAATTATTTTTTTCACCTAGAGACACTGGATCCAGTGGTCAATCTTTCCCAGGCTTCCAAACCCACAAGGTCCTTGACGTACGGGAGCGAGCTGAGCTCCCTATGAAACTCACTCTTCTCCTCAGGTACGGGAGTGTGTTGAGCTCCCTCTGAGTCCTCACATTCCTCATACATGCCCCAAAGGACCGCCTCCAGATCAGTCTGGGAATACACCGACATAAATGATCTGTAATAAGGCTTGTGAGAGTGATTCAAATGAAAGAGGCAATAAATAATTTGTAACCAACAAGTGTTTTAGTTAGGGCCCGAACACTGGGTTATTTATCCGACGACACAGCATCCTGGGCACATTTGAATACGCAGAAAGTAAGCGTTACACGTTCTTTTTCTCAAATATAATTATATATATATATATTTTTTTTTTTTTGCTATCTATCTATATAAGGAAGCTATCTATCTTGCAATATGTTATTGTTATCAGCACGAAAACTGATAAACCCAGAAGACATGGTTTTTCCATGATGACAAATTGAACTTTTCAGTACATAGGAGATTTTATTGATTTTCATAACACTTGATGGGAGAAAATAAAGTTTAAAATTTGAAATTTTTCATATAAAGTGGTAAATAAATAAACTTATCATAACACAATTCATGTTTTCAAAGATAAAATAAGATACAAATTTAACTATACAAAATGTTCTCTTATAATTTGTTACTGGTACGAAAGTAAAAAAACTAAATCAACTTCTATAATTGCGAGTGTAGGCACATCCGAGTGTAGCAAAATAGTATAACAGCTGATGTCACCCATCATCTATAATACCTAAACAAAACCAAGCCTAGATTATACTTTGAGGTTATGTTTATAACTTCAATCAAAACAAACTTTTTATAATGTCTGGAAGTTAATAATTGTATTTTGCATATGAGTTATAGAAGTAACGTAGGCTATAATATGTTATATGATTGCCATTGGAGAATATAAAATGGATGTATATTATACTGTACAACCTTTTATTATCAATATATTAAATTTTACAAAATTTAAAGAAGAAATACCTATTTGTTTAGCTACGGAAACATTCGTGCATCTTCGTATAACATAAATAATTTACAAAATCATATGGCTAATAAACTCATTCTAATGTACCAATCTAACCTGCACAGTAAACAATATTTCAGCGATATTTTGAGTTTCGTCGCAACTACCTATATTTTTTTTACAATATTCATCTCCTTTGAAAGAAGATGTGTTTAAAGCCATCACTGAGCTCTCTACTCGAAATGGTGAGGTAGTTATTGGGTCTGACAGAAATAAGCGGAAAATATGAAAAGAACATGAATACTTTTTTGATGATTACCTAATGTTTTTAATGACCCGTTAAGGGGGTTCAATTTGGCCTAGAAAGTTGAATGAAAGGTCAAAACATCTCATTTATCAACAAATAATTTTATTTTGAAAAAATTTACCTTTTTAAAATTTTTAAGGGGTATTTTTAAGTGGGCAAATACATGGTAGGTATGTTTACCGTATGTATATAGCATTACCGTTTTTTTTCTTGGCGTTCCGAAAAACGGCCGTTTTGCTTGATAAAGAAAAGCATTCGAATGTTGATAAAGACATGTTGATAAACTTCTAGAAACTCCTCTAATGTAGATGTGTCTAATTTAAGTTTGACAGCATTTACTTTCTCACTTACCATACACTTAACGCCATACTTTAAATTAAACTACAAGAATTGTCTAGAACATATTATAGTTTATGGAAAACTTAAAGGGTAATCGTTTTATATGTTAGGGGTTGAATTTATGGCAGTAACGTAATAAATCAATCTGCCACAAATTGATAACAACATATTTTAAAATACGGAAAATATAAAAGATAAGATTTGAATGCGTCAGTGGTTCGGTACAGACAGTTAGTTGTGGTTTCAGTATAGTTACAATTTGGCGGTTGTTACTCGCTTAATTTCCCGTAGTAACGTTGTAAATTTCTGCCATTAACTGTTTAGAACATATTGTAATTTATATAAAACATAAAAAATAAGCCTTAAATATGTTGCGGGTTCAGTGCAGTCAGTTAGTTATGGTTTCAATATAGTTATTGTTTTACAGATACCCTATCATTTACTGCAGTAACTAAGTAAATGAATCTGACGTAAACTGTCTAGAACGTAATATTGCAGTTTATATAAACGAAAAAAGCCTTAAATATGTTGCGGGTTCAGTGCTTTCAGTTAGTTATGGTTTCAATATAATTAAATTTGTTTACAGATACCCTATCATTTACTATAGTAACGATGTAAATGAACCTGCCATGAACTGTCTAGAACATAATATTGTAGTTTATATAAACCATAAAAGATTAACCTTAAATATTTTGCTGGTTCAGTGCAGTGTGTTAGTAATGGTTTCAGTATAATTACAATTGTGCGACTGTTACTCGCGCTTGTTTACCGTATTCACGTTTTAAATTAATCTGCCATGAACTGTCTGGGACATATTGTAGTCGAAACAAAATAAAAAGATAATCGTTTAAAATATGTTACGGGTCCAGTTAAGTCAGTTAGTTGTGGTTTCAGTGTAATTTTGATTTGGCGGTAATTACTCTCTTATTTACCGCAGTAATATTGTAAATTAATCTGCCATGAACTGTCTAAAATCTAGAACATATGGTAGTTTATATAAAACAAAAATTAACTGTTGAATATGTTACGGGTTCAGTTAAGTCATCAGTTAGTTATTGTTTCAGTATAATTTCGATTTAGCGTTAATTACTAGCTTATTTACCCAGTAACATTGTAAATTAATCTGTCATGAACTGTCTAGAATCTAGAACATATTGTAGTTTATATAAAACAAAAAATAACTGTTGAATATGTTACGGGTTCAGTTAAGTCAGTTAGTTATTGTTTCAGTATAATTTCGATTTGGCGTTAATTACTAGCTTATTTACCCAGTAACATTGTAAATTAATCTGCCATGAACTCTCTAGAATCTAGAACATATTGTAGATTATAAAAAAATAACTGCTGAATATGTTACGTGTCCAGTTAAGTCAGGTAGTTTTGGTTTCAGTATAATGTCAATTTGGCGGCAGTTAAGGCCTTTTTACACCGCGGTCACACTATGACACGTAACAGATTTTTCAAAAGATCTGTTTCCATAGTTTCAAATGGGTCAATTCACACCGACCACACAGAGCCCCACAGACACTACAGACGTAGACAGACGAATCTGCGCGATCGCTCCGATAGCGATCTTTTTAAACATCTGTCGATATCTGTGCCTCGCGCTTGCCCACTGGCCCGCTACCCCAACACGCACATGACCACACTCTGTCGCGCAGTTTCGTTAACTCGATACAAGTTGCTGGATTGCTAGTTTTTTCGTTATTTGTTATGGATCAATTAATCGAAGTTGTCAGAGCCCGCAAAGTGCTGTGGAATGTAGATTTGGAGGAATACAGAGACAGCTATTTAAAGGACATAGCATGGGGCGAAATAGCAGAGGAACTGAGACAGCTGAAGAGTAAGTAGTTCTTTTTTGTACTGCTTTAAGCTAAAAAAACGTATGTATAGGCAGCAATGTAATATTTATTTGGTTTCATCATGGTATGTTATAACCATGATGAAATACTCATGAGTGAAATAACCATAAGTGATGATGATACTAGCCGCACTGTTCCCGTCTTTGATTGATTTGATGTGCCCAGTGCTTTCGGTTTGTAACCGAGTACAACAGCATGAGTTCCTCATCGCTTCTCGAACTACTATCGATGTCATCCAACCAAGGCACATTTTTAGTAAACGCGCTATCGCACCACGATCCACTTGCCATGTTTTTACCTGTTTCAACAGTAGACAGCAACTGAACTGACTTGACAGAGCTGAAACGAAATCCTAATACCTGGCAGACGTCTGGGGTGGTGTGAATTGCAAGTCTGTCACGTGACGTCATGTGACATAGTGTGACCGAGGTGTGAAAAGGCCTTTACACTCTCATTTATCGCAGTAACGTTGTAAATTTATCTGCCACGAACTGTCAAGAACATATTGTAGATGATATACAGCAGAAAAAATAACCTTGAATATGTTGCGGGATCAATGCAGTCAGTTATGGTTTTAGTTATAGTAGAAAATAATATTTAACTATTATGTGATATACCACATAAAACATATTTAAGCTTTCATTAACAAAATTTTAAACAGCATAGTAAATAAAATAACACCCGAGTTTAAAACCTACGTTTCCTTTGAAATAACGATTCAAAGAGAAGAAATAAACGTTAAAAAGAAATAACATACTTTTATTAAATCCAAAAGGGAGTTTCTATTAAATAAATATTGTATACACTAAGCTTTCGTTTAAATATTGACTATGCAGAGTCGGTAAAGTTTTATAGTAACCTTTTATTTTTCAACACGTTAAAGGGCAAACTATTGACAGAATATTCTATTACGTACTGTTGCATGTTGCGTAAATAATTTTTGGCAGTTAGTTCTGATTCAATGTCAACTTTTACAATACATTCAAAGTCGTATTGTTGTGCGTGTTTTACTTTGTTGAATTAATCATATTGGGTTAAAATTAGACGACTTTCCCTTCCAAAAGCACCGCATCGTGACGGTCGCCAAAATCTCATTTACAATTTAAGGGAAATTTCGGCCTTATCACTTATTCGTTTTGATTAGATTTAGTTATTTAAGTGACTCATTGAACGAACTGTATTTTGTATGGTAACAATTTATTTTACTATTTCCAATGTGCTGTTTAGTAATATTCAGCTATACATTTTACATTATGCACATTTTAACTACTTATCATTGTATGATACAAATGCAAATGGAGTTTACCCCCTAGTTGTGCCTTTAATATTTAGAAATGGATTTTTGAATTATATATCTGTTACAATAGATTCGATTTGTTTTCTTCCATTATATCCTCATAGTATTGTATATTTTATTAATATTAATATGGTATACTATGCCATGATATGGTATATTATGGTGGTGCATATCATGGTAAGGAATGGCATGACATAGCATAGTATTGTATGGTATTTAATATTGTATATGATATATGTGATATAATATGGTATATAATATGATTTACTTTTCGCCTGCTGAATCTTTGAAACAATATTTTATAATGACCATGTGTATCAGCGTGTATTAATTAAGGTGATTAATAGTGGCGTAAATTTAATTTATATCCATCATTGTTGTGTACCTACGATTTTGGGTTTACCTTGTCAAGACTTTGATGATATTTCACTTGAACGTATAGTTTGTAAACAAAGAATAAAATGTAAACAATTTATAAGATTAATAATTACCGTATGACCATGAATTCAAAAATAATTTATAGTACAATATTTACTGTTTTAATTTTACAAAATAACCAGAAACAAAAACTTGAGTCTTCACCCGAAAGTTTGCTTAACTAAATCTTCCCAAACTTACCGGCACCAGGTCTATTTCCGGAACATAGCCACGTCCTGGTACTATGTCATCTCCATTACTTTACCAAACCACCCCTCTGTCGACATCAAACCACCTGTCCGTACCAAACCACAACTCTGT
>JAGFPH010022505.1:0-12556 GCA_018207615.1 Philaenus spumarius | reverse complement strand
ATATTCAATCGGTTTATTGTAAGTACATTTGTTTAAATATATTTTTTAAACAAATCGAATTTAGATGATGAGCTAGAGGCTTGCAATTTTAAATATAGGTCAGAACTGGATGACAATGCAATATTAAATCGGTTTATTGTCCGTACATTTGTTTAAACAAATCGAATTTGGCTGATGAGCTAGAGAATTGAAATTTTAAATATAGGTCAGAACTGGATGACAGTGCAATACTACAGAATTTGAAATTTTATTGGTAGGAGAAGGTAATATTTTTGGAATTTCAGACAATGTCAGCTAACCTGAATGTGAAATACATTGGGAATTTGCTGTATGTGTCCCTGTCACAATCTCATCTATACATTTTTTTTAATTCTCTATGATATGTATATATTTTTAACTTCATACTTGCTTTTCTTGTGGTTAGGTTAGGGCACCTGCCGAACTCTAAATCTCGATATTGTTTTGTTCTTTTCGATACACCGCCATGAATTTCAATTACCATAAGAACAATGTTAAACGCATTACAAGATTACTGGAGGTTATTCTTAGTGGCATTCTAAAGGATTAGGACAGTCAAAATGTGGATATCATTTAGTTTTTTTAAATTTGTTTAAAACTATATCAGGTCTTGAACTTAACTTAAAATCAAGGTTTGCTGTTTTTTCTTTTAGTCAATAATGCAAATATAAAAAATGTAAAAAGTTCACCACATTCGAAGTTTAACTATCATTAAAACAAAAGTAATTTCAATAAATATTGATAATTTGTTACGAAAAAATCTGCTTTATTGTGGAAGCATGTACCTACGCGCCGAATTAGTTTTTCTACTAGCCCGCACTCTGGTGGTCATCGCATCAACCTGTTGCTCGCGGAGGAATACTAGAACAATAATATATCCGTTAATTTAAAATGTGTGAGATAAATCTGTGTTTTAATAACACATACTCACATACATTGAAACGCACACGCATTTAAGTTCGTTTACAGTCATGGTTATCGTTCTATTTTCCGTCTTTATGTAATACAATAATAATAATTAATTATAACTTTCGAAATTACTAAGATTATGAGTTTTAATTTGGTATAACATTGTGTATAATATTTTTATTAGTAAACCAAGATCCAACTTTACTAAGTAAATATTTAAAATGGCGACCGTTTAATATTTTAAAAGTCAAATATATCGATAATTTTATAAGAGACAAATGTCAAACAATTTAAATTTTGAAATTTTTCTGTTCCTTAAAAAAATAACCAAGCTATCGTCAAAAAACGAAAAATGGGTAATTGTCATGAACACACAAACTCATAATCAAGAAACCCACAATCTTACTAATTTCTAAAGTTATCAATAACAAACAAATATACGTATGACCAACAGATGGTTTCCTGATCTAAACCTGATGTTTATGTGAACATTTTTGCTTATTTTTAGGACCCAAATCACCTCCCGAACGTTTAACTCGGTAAACGTCCTTGGTTAAAGCTCGCATTGCAAGCCAGATCCAATCGTTACGAACTTCTTTTCTGTTTTGTGGCCAGCAATTAGCCCTCGTAGCTACTCTGCAAATACGTATTCTACCCACGCTTTCAGGAAATTACCTATCCAGCAGATCCTACCCAGGTCCTGCATGCGTCAGTATGCATGTCACGACTACCGGACAACCCCCACCACCCTATCTCGATCCGATTGCTTCTGTCCTAATACAAACTCTGGCCCTACTGCGCATGCGTCAGTAAACCGATCATAGCTACCTCTACCACCCTACCCCGATCCTAATCAATGGTTATTTCCGTGAAAACTTCAGAGTATATAATAATCTCTTTGCATTTGCTTCGTCGCGATTGTTGGCGAGCAAGAGGCTAATAAATCCAGTTATTTAATAAAATATTGTGTGTTTCTGAAATAAGAATTTTTATGTCGGTATGAGACAAGGTTTAAACTTTGAGTTTATTTGAGCCCAGGTCGTTCGATTATGATACATAAAAAATATTCATTTATTTTGTTTTGGTTTTGAATTAATTTGCATTATGTGAAGCGCTCAAAGTACATAATTGCCCCATAAAATATTTAAGCAATTAACAATTATTTTCCTAAAAGCAGACAAATAGTTTCGAAACAACGGATTACACATTACTTTCTTCTCATAGGTCGATTTTAATTACCTAAAAGCAAGCAGAACATTCTGTTTAGGTATACATTTTGTATAATACAAAGCTTCATCTTTCATTAAAAAAAAGAACAATGCAATTACTCGCGTTAGCCTATTCCCTCCCACTTCAGTCCCGCCCAGTAGCATGTTTTGTGCCATCATTTGTCACAGAGTTTCATGCTCACATCGTGTTGAATACATGTTAATTAGCCTAGGCCTACATGATAAATTAGGAAAATATTATTACCTACACGCCATTGCCCATGCCGTATTTACGAAACTGTATCGACCGAAGGTTTTATAAGTTTATTTATTTGGGCCAAAGATCGTAGCTTATGTTATAAACTGTAGGCCTACACGCAACTTTTGTATTTTGTAAATTAGGCTACGATTGCTTTATTATTCGCAAATAAGTTATGTATGAATATTCAAAAATTGCCATTACAACGTTCTGTTGTATCTACCTACAGGGTTTCACAAAAAACTTACGCAGGCTTTATAAGGCTATAAGGCTCAGGTTGTAGGCTATAGATTAAAATACATTTAAAATGTTCAGTCACTTTTTTCGAATTTAGCTAAGTTTCGTCGCAATTGGCCAATTTGTTTGTTTACAAAAACTCACTGTAATTAAAAAAATAGAAAAGATATTGAATTCAAATTTGGTATAAGCATTTTGCATGTTCCGATTTACAAGTGTACTAAACACAAAGAATTTATTTAAATATTTTTCAAAATATCGGAAATTTGTAACTTGGATTATCCTGAAAACCGTTAACTATACAAAAACTGTACACGAGACAAAATAGCGTTTGTCTTTTTTAAAGACACACACATTTTTGGCCGTTTCTTTAGGTCAAAGAATTACCTACTTATTGACCAAAAACTGAAAACATAATTGAGTGAATGAATGAATGAATTTTTATTTCCCCTTTTAGAATACAATCGGCTATACAAACATATACATATAAACACTTATATAAAATTATATACATAACATAATATCTACTTATATCCTACTATACATAAGTGTTTTAACTGTTTAATACAGTTTAATTAAATTCATAGCATATACAATAAATTATATGAAATTCCAACCGAATACAAAAAAAACAGGAAATTAGGCAACCCCGTTGGCAAAGCCAGTTTTTCGGTTCATATTTTAAAAAATTGCAACAAAAATAAGAGCAAGAGACTGTCCTAACCTATCCTTTTTAACTTAAAAAGTGAGTTTAAACTGTTTATAACTCGGCTCTACCCAGGGTAATCCTCCTGCCCAATATCTTGATAATTGTCTACAACATCCAAAATGAGCCTAAAACCATTGAATTTATCTTATTTATTAAAACTACAAACATTCTAAAATTGTTTGTTTCAGGCTAATTATTTTGGATGTTGTAGGTAATTACCAAGAAATTATATTTTTAGTTTGTTTATTCGATAACTCAGTTATCCTTTGACCTACATAAACGACAAAAAAAACATCTTGTTAATCGTTATACAAATTTAATATTTGATTCCTTGCAAGTTTTTCGTAAAGTTAACGGTTTTCAATATATTCCACATTAAAAATTTGTAACAGCCGCAATTTTTTAAATTATGAAAATAAATGCTTGGTGTTTGGTAGACCTACACTTATAAATCGTAGCCTAAGAAATGCTTATATACAGTTTTAAATCATATCTTATCTATTTCTGGAGTTACAGTTAACTTTTTTTTAAACTAATTTGCGGATTGCGACTAAAATAAGCCAAATTCGAATTTTTTTTTTCATTTTAAATTTATTTCAACGCATACAATACGATCCTCTATAGCCCGGTTAGATTGTTTGTGACACCCTGTATACTTACAATAAACAGCTGTTTTAGCGTCTTCATCGGGTGTAAAACCCAACCTTTCAAATCTAACACAAAAATGTTTGGAGCAAGTCACGAGAAGACTCAGAGAAATAAAATAAGACAGTTCGCCATGTTAGTGTTAGAAGGGGCCCGATTTTCCAAGCAATAACACTAGCCCAGCTTTTAGCGAATTTCCTCAGGAAAGATGAGCTAATGCAGTGACTCTTATGGTGAGACCTAAGGTCTTGATAGTCAATGAACACCGATCATGGTCTATACCTTGAAAACTTAAATTACCTTGACAACATAATCAGTACTCCGCGCCAATGAATAGATTTTCCAAGCAATAACACTAGCCGTGTTATTATATGGTGTAACCACCAGCTTTTAGCGAATTTCCTCAGGAAAGATGAGTTAATGCAGTGACTCTTATGGTGAGACCTAAGGTCTTGATAGTCAATGAGCACCGATCATGGTCTATACCTTGAAAACATAAATTACCTTGACAACATAATCAGTACTCCGCGCCAATGAATGGAATTTTTTATGTGAAATGAGAAAAAGAAAGCAGTAAACCAATGGTAATGTAATGAGAGGAAATGAGGAAGGCACCACATTGAATAGGCTACTATATTTTCTTTTAAAAGTTTAATAAAATTTTGTTTCAACTTATATTTCCATTTCATGAGTGAATGTTATTCATTGTATCGGAAACATTCTTGGTTTAAATTTTAATCTGCTAATCTATATTGTTTCAAAGAATAGTATTAGAGTGTCATTATATGGTTACTCTTACATAACTCAGATTGGCGACCTATTTATGATATCATTCCTTTTTTTATGGAGCTTTCTTGCGTTCTTTTTTTTTAACACGAAGTGTTTTTTGGAGAGATGTCACATTTTTAAAAAAAATAATACAAAATATAATATATTATGAAACAAGAGCAATTTTGGGTCGAAAATAACTTGCCTTTTAAAATCACTTCTGAGATGTTACCACCAAATATCAATATATTCATGCATGTTTGACAATTAAGTTTTAGCTCGCTTCAAAATTACATCTTCCTAGGTATATCCCCATATATTTTGTCATTGGACATGAGACACTGAAATTTTTAATTATTATAACTATAACTATCACTGTACCTAGATATTTTAAATGTCATAATTTATGAAACACAATAAACAAGAAACAAGTTGTACTTAACATTTTATTATTTTAAGTTGTATTTATCAATATTACTCGCACATTAAAGAAACATTTTTTCCATGATATAATAATTATAATAATATTAATTATAATAAAACTGTGGCTCCGTATCCTACTCAACACCGAACGTGAGACCTAGGGTGATTCCCGTAGGGTCGTCAAATTCTCAGCATTGGATTATCTATTTGGCTATTTCGAACAGAGACGTGTTTAAAAGGGTTCATCAAGCCTCTTGAATGTATTGGAAAGCCGTTGAGGTGGGATGCCCATTGTTGACGTCATTAAAAGGCAAAATTAACTAGAACGATAATAAAGTAGTGGTAAATAAATAAACATTCTTGTAATGATGCAATGATCACCAAAATTGATTGTGAGAGTTTGAATAGTTAAATCTTAAGAAATCATCCTTTACAACTGATTAAAATATGGTAATGATATTACCTTTATTTTAATCTTGAATTTCGTTGTTAACTAGCTCATTAAAATTCATTAATTTCTAACGAAACATTTGTAATAGAGTCAGCAAATGAATAGTTCCAGAAAAGGTCCTGGTACTTTTCCGTTATACCGACCACACCAAGGGAACGAAACATAGGCCTACTGTGACTAAATAGGTTAGGTATTTTATGTATTTTTTTATTATTATTTTTGCATTTCTGTTGCCATAGGTTAGCCTAGGGTCGGATGGCAACAGAAATGCAAAAATAATAATACAAAAAAACTAAAAGGTTCTAACCTAACCTATTTAGTCACAGTATGTTTCGTTCCCTTGGTGTGGTCTGTATAACGGAAAAGTACCAAAGTCCTTGATTTGAGTGATTGTATATTGACATAAGAAGATAACATAATACATTACTAAGAGCAGTTATATTAGGAGTAAGTGTCGTGGGAGACGGCCGCTATAAAAAAAACAGTGGTCAGATCCAGTCAGTGGCTTCAGGTGTGGGGATTTTTCCCCACATTGGGGATTTATAGAACTGTAAAACTGAGGTGGGGAATTTTGTGGGAATTTCATTAAAATAGACAAAATGTACCTTGTTCAAGAGTGTCACTCCGCCATCTGCCATCATAGACAACCCAAAGTCAGAAATTCCATTTTCCAGGGAAGAACTAAATAGTTCCAGGGTCCATTGTTTAAACTACCGTAGAGAGAGTGTGCGAAACAGATTTTTACCAGATTTTCTTTCAATACCGTAGTTCATAATATGAAGTCTCCTACAGTTTTTAGAACCCACAAAGTGGGAAGAAATAAGAAATTCAATCAATCTCACAAGTTGTATCGTTGTATCAGCTTTTAAAAGTAGGCAATCGAAGTCGTAAGTGTAGTGAAACTGGATAGGGAATGGAGCGCTTTAAGAAACACTGAAATTGTCACTGGAGAAGATAAAAGCACATTGAGTTATTGGAGAAAAGTAAAAAAGGACCAAGAAGTAAAATTTAAGTTTAAAAATTTTAGTTAGGCCCAATATTAATTATGTAACTATCATTTCAAGACATTAAATTTAAAAGTAATATATATATTGTTCAGTGTAGTTGCTCTGCCTCAACGAACAAAATTACCAGGTAATTCATTTTTATAAAGTATTAGGTTAGTTACTTATTGAAACTAGCCTTAAAAAAATTGTTTATATTCCAGGTACTTGAAGTTTAGACTGTTGCAGAGTAATTTTGTGTTAGTATTAATGGGTAAATGTAGAGAAATTTTGGATTGATTGGATGTGGGGAATTGTGGGGAATTTGCATGGCATCTGGTGGGGAAACATTATTTTTTTCACCTAGAGACACTGGATCCAGTGGTCAATCTTTCCCAGGCTTCCAAACCCACAAGGTCCTTGACGTACGGGAGCGAGCTGAGCTCCCTATGAAACTCACTCTTCTCCTCAGGTACGGGAGTGTGTTGAGCTCCCTCTGAGTCCTCACATTCCTCATACATGCCCCAAAGGACCGCCTCCAGATCAGTCTGGGAATACACCGACATAAATGATCTGTAATAAGGCTTGTGAGAGTGATTCAAATGAAAGAGGCAATAAATAATTTGTAACCAACAAGTGTTTTAGTTAGGGCCCGAACACTGGGTTATTTATCCGACGACACAGCATCCTGGGCACATTTGAATACGCAGAAAGTAAGCGTTACACGTTCTTTTTCTCAAATATAATTATATATATATATATATATATTTTTTTTTTTTTTTTTGGCTATCTATCTATATAAGGAAGCTATCTATCTTGCAATATGTTATTGTTATCAGCACGAAAACTGATAAACCCAGAAGACATGGTTTTTCCATGATGACAAATTGAACTTTTCAGTACATAGGAGATTTTATTGATTTTCATAACACTTGATGGGAGAAAATAAAGTTTAAAATTTGAAATTTTTCATATAAAGTGGTAAATAAATAAACTTATCATAACACAATTCATGTTTTCAAAGATAAAATAAGATACAAATTTAACTATACAAAATGTTCTCTTATAATTTGTTACTGGTACGAAAGTAAAAAAACTAAATCAACTTCTATAATTGCGAGTGTAGGCACATCCGAGTGTAGCAAAATAGTATAACAGCTGATGTCACCCATCATCTATAATACCTAAACAAAACCAAGCCTAGATTATACTTTGAGGTTATGTTTATAACTTCAATCAAAACAAACTTTTTATAATGTCTGGAAGTTAATAATTGTATTTTGCATATGAGTTATAGAAGTAACGTAGGCCATAAAATGTTATATGATTGCCATTGGAGAATATAAAATGGATGTATATTATACTGTACAACCTTTTATTATCAATATATTAAATTTTACAAAATTTAAAGAAGAAATACCTATTTGTTTAGCTACGGAAACATTCGTGCATCTTCGTATAACATAAATAATTTACAAAATCATATGGCTAATAAACTCATTCTAATGTACCAATCTAACCTGCACAGTAAACAATATTTCAGCGATATTTTGAGTTTCGTCGCAACTACCTATATTTTTTTTACAATATTCATCTCCTTTGAAAGAAGATGTGTTTAAAGCCATCACTGAGCTCTCTACTCGAAATGGTGAGGTAGTTATTGGGTCTGACAGAAATAAGCGGAAAATATGAAAAGAACATGAATACTTTTTTGATGATTACCTAATGTTTTTAATGACCCGTTAAGGGGGTTCAATTTGGCCTAGAAAGTTGAATGAAAGGTCAAAACATCTCATTTATCAACAAATAATTTTATTTTGAAAAAATTTACCTTTTTAAAATTTTTAAGGGGTATTTTTAAGTGGGCAAATACATGGTAGGTATGTTTACCGTATGTATATAGCATTACCGTTTTTTTTCTTGGCGTTCCGAAAAACGGCCGTTTTGCTTGATAAAGAAAAGCATTCGAATGTTGATAAAGACATGTTGATAAACTTCTAGAAACTCCTCTAATGTAGATGTGTCTAATTTAAGTTTGACAGCATTTACTTTCTCACTTACCATACACTTAACGCCATACTTTAAATTAAACTACAAGAATTGTCTAGAACATATTATAGTTTATGGAAAACTTAAAGGGTAATCGTTTTATATGTTAGGGGTTGAATTTATGGCAGTAACGTAATAAATCAATCTGCCACAAATTGATAACAACATATTTTAAAATACGGAAAATATAAAAGATAAGATTTGAATGCGTCAGTGGTTCGGTACAGACAGTTAGTTGTGGTTTCAGTATAGTTACAATTTGGCGGTTGTTACTCGCTTAATTTCCCGTAGTAACGTTGTAAATTTCTGCCATTAACTGTTTAGAACATATTGTAATTTATATAAAACATAAAAAATAAGCCTTAAATATGTTGCGGGTTCAGTGCAGTCAGTTAGTTATGGTTTCAATATAGTTATTGTTTTACAGATACCCTATCATTTACTGCAGTAACTAAGTAAATGAATCTGACGTAAACTGTCTAGAACGTAATATTGCAGTTTATATAAACGAAAAAAGCCTTAAATATGTTGCGGGTTCAGTGCTTTCAGTTAGTTATGGTTTCAATATAATTAAATTTGTTTACAGATACCCTATCATTTACTATAGTAACGATGTAAATGAACCTGCCATGAACTGTCTAGAACATAATATTGTAGTTTATATAAACCATAAAAGATTAACCTTAAATATTTTGCTGGTTCAGTGCAGTGTGTTAGTAATGGTTTCAGTATAATTACAATTGTGCGACTGTTACTCGCGCTTGTTTACCGTATTCACGTTTTAAATTAATCTGCCATGAACTGTCTGGGACATATTGTAGTCGAAACAAAATAAAAAGATAATCGTTTAAAATATGTTACGGGTCCAGTTAAGTCAGTTAGTTGTGGTTTCAGTGTAATTTTGATTTGGCGGTAATTACTCTCTTATTTACCGCAGTAATATTGTAAATTAATCTGCCATGAACTGTCTAAAATCTAGAACATATGGTAGTTTATATAAAACAAAAATTAACTGTTGAATATGTTACGGGTTCAGTTAAGTCATCAGTTAGTTATTGTTTCAGTATAATTTCGATTTAGCGTTAATTACTAGCTTATTTACCCAGTAACATTGTAAATTAATCTGTCATGAACTGTCTAGAATCTAGAACATATTGTAGTTTATATAAAACAAAAAATAACTGTTGAATATGTTACGGGTTCAGTTAAGTCAGTTAGTTATTGTTTCAGTATAATTTCGATTTGGCGTTAATTACTAGCTTATTTACCCAGTAACATTGTAAATTAATCTGCCATGAACTCTCTAGAATCTAGAACATATTGTAGATTATAAAAAAATAACTGCTGAATATGTTACGTGTCCAGTTAAGTCAGGTAGTTTTGGTTTCAGTATAATGTCAATTTGGCGGCAGTTAAGGCCTTTTTACACCGCGGTCACACTATGACACGTAACAGATTTTTCAAAAGATCTGTTTCCATAGTTTCAAATGGGTCAATTCACACCGACCACACAGAGCCCCACAGACACTACAGACGTAGACAGACGAATCTGCGCGATCGCTCCGATAGCGATCTTTTTAAACATCTGTCGATATCTGTGCCTCGCGCTTGCCCACTGGCCCGCTACCCCAACACGCACATGACCACACTCTGTCGCGCAGTTTCGTTAACTCGATACAAGTTGCTGGATTGCTAGTTTTTTCGTTATTTGTTATGGATCAATTAATCGAAGTTGTCAGAGCCCGCAAAGTGCTGTGGAATGTAGATTTGGAGGAATACAGAGACAGCTATTTAAAGGACATAGCATGGGGCGAAATAGCAGAGGAACTGAGACAGCTGAAGAGTAAGTAGTTCTTTTTTGTACTGCTTTAAGCTAAAAAAACGTATGTATAGGCAGCAATGTAATATTTATTTGGTTTCATCATGGTATGTTATAACCATGATGAAATACTCATGAGTGAAATAACCATAAGTGATGATGATACTAGCCGCACTGTTCCCGTCTTTGATTGATTTGATGTGCCCAGTGCTTTCGGTTTGTAACCGAGTACAACAGCATGAGTTCCTCATCGCTTCTCGAACTACTATCGATGTCATCCAACCAAGGCACATTTTTAGTAAACGCGCTATCGCACCACGATCCACTTGCCATGTTTTTACCTGTTTCAACAGTAGACAGCAACTGAACTGACTTGACAGAGCTGAAACGAAATCCTAATACCTGGCAGACGTCTGGGGTGGTGTGAATTGCAAGTCTGTCACGTGACGTCATGTGACATAGTGTGACCGAGGTGTGAAAAGGCCTTTACACTCTCATTTATCGCAGTAACGTTGTAAATTTATCTGCCACGAACTGTCAAGAACATATTGTAGATGATATACAGCAGAAAAAATAACCTTGAATATGTTGCGGGATCAATGCAGTCAGTTATGGTTTTAGTTATAGTAGAAAATAATATTTAACTATTATGTGATATACCACATAAAACATATTTAAGCTTTCATTAACAAAATTTTAAACAGCATAGTAAATAAAATAACACCCGAGTTTAAAACCTACGTTTCCTTTGAAATAACGATTCAAAGAGAAGAAATAAACGTTAAAAAGAAATAACATACTTTTATTAAATCCAAAAGGGAGTTTCTATTAAATAAATATTGTATACACTAAGCTTTCGTTTAAATATTGACTATGCAGAGTCGGTAAAGTTTTATAGTAACCTTTTATTTTTCAACACGTTAAAGGGCAAACTATTGACAGAATATTCTATTACGTACTGTTGCATGTTGCGTAAATAATTTTTGGCAGTTAGTTCTGATTCAATGTCAACTTTTACAATACATTCAAAGTCGTATTGTTGTGCGTGTTTTACTTTGTTGAATTAATCATATTGGGTTAAAATTAGACGACTTTCCCTTCCAAAAGCACCGCATCGTGACGGTCGCCAAAATCTCATTTACAATTTAAGGGAAATTTCGGCCTTATCACTTATTCGTTTTGATTAGATTTAGTTATTTAAGTGACTCATTGAACGAACTGTATTTTGTATGGTAACAATTTATTTTACTATTTCCAATGTGCTGTTTAGTAATATTCAGCTATACATTTTACATTATGCACATTTTAACTACTTATCATTGTATGATACAAATGCAAATGGAGTTTACCCCCTAGTTGTGCCTTTAATATTTAGAAATGGATTTTTGAATTATATATCTGTTACAATAGATTCGATTTGTTTTCTTCCATTATATCCTCATAGTATTGTATATTTTATTAATATTAATATGGTATACTATGCCATGATATGGTATATTATGGTGGTGCATATCATGGTAAGGAATGGCATGACATAGCATAGTATTGTATGGTATTTAATATTGTATATGATATATGTGATATAATATGGTATATAATATGATTTACTTTTCGCCTGCTGAATCTTTGAAACAATATTTTATAATGACCATGTGTATCAGCGTGTATTAATTAAGGTGATTAATAGTGGCGTAAATTTAATTTATATCCATCATTGTTGTGTACCTACGATTTTGGGTTTACCTTGTCAAGACTTTGATGATATTTCACTTGAACGTATAGTTTGTAAACAAAGAATAAAATGTAAACAATTTATAAGATTAATAATTACCGTATGACCATGAATTCAAAAATAATTTATAGTACAATATTTACTGTTTTAATTTTACAAAATAACCAGAAACAAAAACTTGAGTCTTCACCCGAAAGTTTGCTTAACTAAATCTTCCCAAACTTACCGGCACCAGTTCTATTTCCGGAACATAGCCACGTCCTGGTACTATGTCATCTCCATTACTTTACCAAACCACCCCTCTGTCGACATCAAACCACCTGTCCGTACCAAACCACAACTCTGT
>JAGFPH010022503.1:0-11710 GCA_018207615.1 Philaenus spumarius | reverse complement strand
TAATCCAATATATATCTATTCATATTTCTGTGTAAGAACTTGGGTTTTACTTGAATAATCCATTGCATCTCCCTATCATTTATTTAGGAGGAAAAGTATCCAATAGTAAAATTTTTTCGAGACGGTATGTTTTAATGAGGTGTTCTTTTATTATATTGTACTCACCTCTAATGAGGAAGGAACATAAACTATTAGTCTTTCGTTCTCTTTGTAATTTATTTTAAGCTTGCTTGTCTTTCATTGGACATCAATTCCTTTAGCCTACTTTAATTGTCAATTATAATAAAGAAATTAAAATTCATTTTACAGATAACCATTCACATTTTAGTACCAAATTTAAACCAAAACATTTTATGTGTAAAAATGTGTATTTCATTTTAAATAAATATAATTTTATAATGAATCATAAATATATTATACTTGTGTTAATAATTCAAGAGATTATGAAATTGTACATTTTAAAGATCTTTTCACAAACGTATAGCCGAAACACACATTTATTTAAAACACTTAAAGACATAATATTCCTGGGCTAACATGGATGTCAGTTTGGCTCGAGAGGAAACACTTAAGTAATTTAAGTATGTAATAAAGGAATCAACATTACGGATTGATCGTATAGATTACAACAGTTTTTGCTTTAGGTAATAAAATCATTAGCTTTAGTCCTTAAAAATCCTACATTTAGGAATATTTTTACGACAAGAAACAAATAACAATTATTGTTTCAATAAATCTTGGAGACAATACATATAAGAAGAAAATAACATAAATATCGAGTAAGCATTTTTTAAGAATGAAGTTCCGTATTACCTGTTGAGTGCGAGTGAGAGAGTAGATCTTAGCCCGGGCGATGACGTCACAGTGAGCATGCGCCGTACTGGAGGCGCGGATCGAAGAGGAAACCTGGAGGGTGCAAGCATATACTCCCGGAGAATGTTACGGGCCAAGTGAGAGCTACGGTATACTGTGATCGGAATGTGCACTTTGGTGATTTTGTGCTGCAAGTCTGCCTTATAACCATTTGCTGCGGAATATTATCAACATTCCTTTTCGGAAAAGGTAATTTGAATAAATTAATATTCACAGATTAATTTTAATTCAATTTAATATTAGGTTAATTATAATGAGATAGTGAACGAAGTGACGTTCACAATGGTTTCACATAGAAAAACAACAATTGATTTCTTAGAAAATACGTTTTAAAAACATATTATAAAATATAGTATATCAAACATTAAAATTGTATAATTGATTGGAATAAAATGTAACGATTGAAGATCATTATTAGTCTAATGTTAGTTTAATCTAGAATGAGTTAGCCAAAAGGGAGTGGTTCAAAGTAATTTAAAGGCAAAATTACAATAAAACTAAACTATACAAAACATAGATAAATACAACAGATGAATCAGACAAATTGCAAAGTAGGTCAGTCGTAAAACTTAGTAGTATACATAAATAAATAGTTTGAAGTGACGAGATAACCACGGACTTTAATTCTGAGATTTAATAAGTTTTTATACTTCTTTTCGTCGGCGTTAAAAATACTGAATTAAATTTTAAAATAAATGTGAACTTGGATATATATATCTGTAATTTTTTTAAAGCAATCTCAATGTAGTATTAAATTTGTTTTAGATAGATTTACTATCAAACTAAAAATAATAAAAATGATTATATTTATCATGAAGTAAACTGATCAACTTTATAAGTGTTGACAAAATTTACTGTTTTACCTAAAGTTTTTTAAAATATAGATATATTACCAATCGACAATACGATTATTAGAAGAATACATTTTACAATATATTATTTTATGAATTATTACAACAACCTTTACTATAGGCTACACAAAACTTGTTATTTTTAAAAGTAATGTTTAGATAAATAATAAAGCATTTTCAATTTCGGAATTGTAATTTATTTTCGTATTATCCAAGGCCCACAGTTTTTAAACGCTTATGCTGGTACGCTTATAATTTATTTAAATATGTTATTAACAATAATTTACTTTTAGTTTGACTATATTAAAATCCTGAATACTTGAATTTTTTATTATATAAAGATAATGTTACAAATAAATATTACTTAAATTGTGTATACAATAATTAGTAAACATATTTCAGAGGGTTGAGGTAGTTGACACCTGATTTACACGTGGACAGTTGCTGTAAATAATCACGTTTAAAGAAACACAAGGCAGTACAGAGCGTTGACAATTTGCCACATCATGTTTCACTTGTCTGTTGTTGAGTTTTTCTCCCTAATCTATTACGTTAATATTAAACGACAGCATAGATAGGATAAATAATAAAGCACTGATTAATAACACTACCATTTAGTTTAGTTACTAATATATTAAATAAATAAATATTTATTTAATCTATCAATCAATAGATTTAAAATATAAATCAGTTATCACGTTATTTAAAATAGCATACATCTTTACATATATTTTTATACGTTTTAAATGTATTTTATTATTTGAGTAACATCAAAACAAGATTTGAAAGAAGAAATTCTACTATTTTTTATAAAACAATAAACCAAATCTACTTATAATAGTTCATTTCATACACTCGAAAAAACAAGTTATATGGTAATTACAGAACAATTGATATTTAATTTATTTTTAAATATTTGTCAAGGTTTACCCATTTAAATTCAACACAGTAACACAGTTATTTTTATTTTTATCTACAATCTGGGTACACGAACACTTCAGGAAATATTTGCTTTTAGATTTGTAAATTAAAATTGAAGCTAAAGTTTAAACTCACAAATATAGTGCATATTGCATCATCTTTGTATAGAAAAAAAATTACAAAACACATAAATAAGTCAGTTAAATGCTAAAAAATTGCAATATTATCCAATCCATTAATCTCTTTGACATATTTAAGGTGTACACATATTTTATAATCCTATTACGAACACAAATATATTTTTGATAAGCGCTTTAAGTAATTGCGTGTTTGCACACAATACTTGAGTTGCGTATATATTGTAAAAGTATTACAGCGTGCATATTACATTGAACTCAAATAGAATACAACAAAACTTTTGTTTCTAAATCGTTATCAATATATAACTAATTAATTTTAAAACATTACAACACGCGAGCAACGGTATCTGCATGCTTATCAAATATTTTACTTTAATAACAGCTTTGGTTGATTTTTATACACTTCGTTATCAGTAACAGTAATATTTATTGAATACGTACATGCAAAGCTCCATAAACAACATTCTGAAACATACAGTACACATTTCACAAAAATGTATCCAGCATAGTTTTAAAGTCAAAGAGTTGCTAAAAAATTTACAACATTTTGAATGTTAATTTTGTCATAGACAAAACAAACTTTTAATCATTTGAACACAATGACTAATAAAAATATTACGTTACGATTACAAAATTACATACAAACCAACTGAAAACTTAAGTTATTTTGCACATAAAATATATTTTAAACCTGAATATGAATAAAAAAAATTTAAAAACACGAACAGATAAATAAAACACGGAAGGGAATGTACTGTAGAAGTAAGCAAAGGTAGGAACAAAAACAAATTTGTGTTAAGTCGTAAAGCTTATCAGAAAAATATTTTAATCTATTTATGTTTATTTTATCTTCTCATTTATATTTTTCTAGTTATTTGTTTCTATTTTAAAAACATTTTAAAATGTGGATTATTTCACTCTTAATAAAAATTGTATATTTCCTACCTATATACCTATAATGACATAAAATAAATCAACATAATTTAGCCTATTTTTAAAAAAAGTGTAGTGAACTGAGAACATTTCTTACCTCAACGATGAGAATGGTGAGTATTAAGGGTAATAAAATGCCTGAAAATAAAGTTTATATTTACTCTTTTCGTATTTATACTACTTAAATTTATTTTAAAATATCTGTATTTCCTCCAAATTAAATGAAAAATAAATATAATCACTTTTCTTTAAAATAATTTTTATTGAGGTGTCAATTATTATTAAAGGTGTTTTAGAAACAATCAGAACACTTTATATCATTATAAGATTGCAAAATTTCTGATCATACAAGTTATTGCTTGACTAAACACATCTATTGCAATCAGCAAAAACACGATGATTTTTAATCAAGTTATGTTTACAAAATGTTAAATTATGGTTCAGTTTGTGTTTTCGTCTAAAATGTGTATAATATCGCAGTTAGATGTTTCAGTTACGTATTACTTTAATTTATATAAAATAAATTATTTGCTATTAAACTTATTTATAGGGTATGGTTCGTATTATGTTAGGCTATTACAACTCTAACTATTCAGTGGGCAAAGGAAACAAGACGCTTAAATCAGACGGAAGATAGAAAAATTTTAATGTTTTAAAGATTAAACATTTACAGAGACCAGAATTCGTTGTCGCCAATAAACTATAATTTAGTTAAAATTAGAGGTATAAAAAGTATTGTGAATGAAAACAGTGATAATCTTAAACAATAAGCTTTCATCTGCTCACTAATAATACCACATGAGGTTGGATTCTATTAGTAAAACTTACATTTCTAAAACAATATCATTGAATGTTATGATCCAACAACGTGATTGCAGCCATTCCGTTATTTGTCAAATTGTTTATATTCTCTAATAATAGTTCTTGAAACTAATAGCTATGCTTTGGAAAGCTTTAAGGTTCTAAAGACAAGTTAGTTAGGACTAGAGAAAGCGAGTGTTGCAATCTTCTCAAGAGTGCCTTATTATAGGTCTAAATACAATTGTTGCATACACTTCTATAGCGATGGCTTAGGAACTAAAGCGTTTTCGAAAACCCAGACAACATTTTTATCACGGTAAGACATGTTAAACCCTCTTTGTAGAATATTAGCACTAAAAAGTAAAATATTGTAATTATGTTTACATAGTGATTCACAAATAAAAAGGAGCTTGGAGAATAAGTAGGGAACTACAGTAAGCATAAATGTTATTTTATAATTAACTAGCTGACCCGTACGGCGTTGCCCGTGGTGGTTGGTATTTTCAGTCATTTTAACGTAATTGTATTCTTTTTAAGTGTTCAGTCAGTGCGTGGTATTTGGCTTTTATATATATAGATCTTAAATAATAAAAGCACTATTGTCATAATAATAAAAGATCTGAAATTATGATTTTAGTATATTTGATCCCCCCAAACCCCTCCTAAAATTTCGAAATTTTTCATACCCTTTTTTAGTGAGCACCTATGGCCCTAGAGGAAGCTACATACCAAATTTAATTCCAATCCGTTCGGTAGTTTTGAAGAAATCGTGATTTAATAACTTTGATCCCCCTAAAATTTCGAATTTTTTTAAACCCTTTCTTAGCGAGCGCCTATGGCCCTAGAGGAAGCAACATACCAAATTTCATTCCAATCTGTTCGGTAATTTTGGAGAAATCGTGATTTAGTCATTTTTACCCCCCAAACCCCCCTAAAATTTCCAATTTTTCAAAACCCTTTTTTAGTGAACACTTATGGCCCTAGAGGAAGCTACATACCAAATTTCATTCCAATCCGTTCGGTAGTTTTGAAGAAATCGTGATTTAATAACTTTGACCCCCCAAACCCATCTAAAATTTAGAATTTTTTCAAACCCATTCTTAGTAAGCACCTATGGCCTTAGAGGAAGGTACATACCAAATTTAATTTCAATCTGTTCTGTAGTTTTTGAGAAATCGTGATGAGTGAGTGAGTGAGTGAGTGGTATTTCGCTTTTATATATATAGATTAAACTTTGCTTGCCTACAAGTCTTAACATTATAACGTACTATATTTTACATTTTACATATTTTAATCCCATATGCAATCAATTAATTGTACAGTTATTAAAAATGACAATAAACCATGTTTACCAATTAATTATTCTTATACACTTTTGACAGGTTATAATAAAATATATTGCAGACAAAACAAGATATAATAGTAGAACTTCCACATTAATGGAATAAACTGCTCAATAATAACTAAACCAAAGAATAACAAAGATGCTTTAAAGAAACTCTGCATAGACCAGATAAAAATTAATTATGCAGACTTACGGCACACTGAATTAAATTGAATATCAACATCATCTTGCCTGTAAATCCCTTTTCACCACAGCCTACAATAGTTTGAAATGCAAAATACCTCCTACGTTATTCATACGGCTTTAGTAACCACTAAGAACCCTGCTTCTCTCGACACTTAGTGGTCTAACAGTTTCAAAAATTTACATATTTACACGTCCTTCTTTCTGAAATGGGAAGTGGAGGTAAAATCTAGCAACTGTGTACATATCCCTAACCACAGTACGCTTGATAATACACACATTGTTTCTATTTTTCCGTCACGTTTACGGACTTTTAACACAATAGATATTTTAAATAAATACATTATTTAGGTGTTTTTAGTTATAATATTTTATTTGTTAATTATTAGTATTTTTCATGTTAGAGTTACATATTTTTTTAAATAACAATATAATTTTAAAGGGTTTTGTGATATATTTGACTGCCACGTAATTAATTTGCAAGGAAAATGAGTTATTCGTATACAGGTTTTACATTTATTTTGTTAAGAATGTTTGTATTATTCTGTTGATAAAAAATGAAACGTATAAAAATGGTATTGTTCAAATGAGTTTGAGTGACGTACAGTTTTAGGGGCGCCATGATTTGAACATGTCCATAACCTCAGTTTTTTTTAAATGTTTTCAACTACTAGTAGGTAGGCTCTAATATGAAATAAAACTATAACCTTGACTTGATATAAAATTATGTTTTATTTACAACATTTTCAAGGAAATTATTACAACATTTTTTGTTTACTAACTCATCAATAACTTCTTCAGGATTTTCAAGTAACATCTGGCTTATTTCTCAGTCTATGGAAATAACTACGAGGTGACTAAGTCTATGACTTGACATGGTGGCTTTGAGATATGGCTTGCTCAAAACCTCTGCGTTCATGAGATTGTCGTACTTTGGGTCACAAGTTGGAATATAACATTTTAAATCATTTTTATCTTTTTGCATTTCACCTACAATGTTATCTATAATGCTGTATATGTTAACTTTCATTTTGGTTTTGTTTGAATCTTTGCTTCCTTGCTCATTTAAGCTAAATTACATTTTACTCAGGAAAATAGCAGTAATTGTTTAAACAGAATTTTTATAATTTGGATTCTTGGCAGTACAATAATAAAACATATTTGCCAGCTGGTTGTAAATGACACAGATGGTTCCAAATAGCCACAATGATTATAAAAGTGATAATACATTATAAATGACTGCAACACAAATCCAACGTAAACATTTAACAGCAGTTATCGACTAACTTTTTATACTTGACACCAAACAATGCGTCATTGATTTTACCACGGCTTGCGTTGTCACTCCCGCTAAATATATTACGAGAGACCTGATAAAAGGCGTGTTTACTTTTTCATGGTATTGACGACAAGTGAGGCTTTGTTAGGTTATTGAACTGTCAACTCTCTTACAATATATCTTTTATCCTATCAAATTTGTTTTATAACTTGTTAACTGACACGGGCTTACCCTTTCAGAATAAAGTTAACACCAAATATTGTTTCCGCTCAACGAACATTTTATATTATAAAGAAGCTGCAGTGAAAAAATATCAAAAACGTATTTGTGGGGCACTCACTTTTAAAAGTATTGCTTTATAAAACTTAATTTCAAAAACAAATAAATATTGATCGTCGTATCGATGTTATTCAAAGAGAATAAGGTTAAGGTTAAATCGGTGTAACCGATTTAACGAGCATTCAAGGAATATCAAGTCTTGTATTTCGTAACAAGGTTCGGAGCATTCAAGGGACATCTAACTGCCATAGACCATTTGTGGCACTCATTGCAGAGAGAAACTGAAGAAACTACACTTTTGAAGCGGAAAGCTTTATTATAAAGAAAACTTATAATTTATGGCCTTACTGGGGTCCTACCAGAAAACAACAAAATATGAGCACAAATTTTAAGACACTCGAAGGACATAGAATAAACAGGCTTAACTATGACTGCATGAATACATATATAATTGTTTAGACTGAGGTGCTACGGGAGTAAATTTTACTTTTACAACTAATAAAAAGCGTCGGTGATAAGGATATTGAAAATAACTTTTAGTGGGAACAAAATAAATCACAACTTAAGAAAGAAATAAAAAATTTAAAGGGTTTCTACTAATTGCCGTTGTGACATAACAATTGTATTAACGTGGTCCTATTACGAAACGGATTTACCTTTCGCGAGAGGGTACAAACATATATTATACATGTAAGTATACATAAACATCTATTTTATTTGATGGTACTGAATACATTTAATTCTACACTGTGTGTTAACCACAATAATAAACCTTACTCTAAATCTTATGCTTTACACAAAGGGCAAAACTGACCACACATTTCTACTCCCTAAATATTAATTCTTTTTAAGATTCACAACTCTCCCAACATATAAACTTAGACAAACTGATTCTAATTGAGAAATTAAAAAAACAATTATCCCCTTAATATCCACAAACTGTGCCCTCACCTTTACTCTGACCTGGTGGTTCGGACAGCTCAGCTCCCTTGCCCTGACGTTAACCTGGGCTGGCACACCTCACGGGAATCCCACGCCGGTGTCAACACCCTAAAACCCCCGGTCGCCCAAGACCTCTCTCCTTAGCAAAAAACCTTTCCCAAAAGCCCCCTTTTTAATGTGTTCTCCCTATTTAAAAACTCCGTCCCCTCTCTCAGTTTTCCCCGTTTTGTATTTGTATTCCTATGGTGGCTTACTTATAAACGCCATTCAGAGAATAAGTTCTACTTACACAACTGCAACTAAATACTCTATATTACATAATTGTGCATCTCTGATATTGCCAAGATGTCAGTAACTCTTATATTTCGTAACAGTGCTTATATTAAGGTTTTAACTATCAAAACCGTAAAGTTTTTGACTTTTTTAATCACGTTCTCTGAAATATTTCAAAATGTATGGTTCCTGAAAATACGACGATTAACACATTAAAAAAGGTGTCATAAACCGTAAAGTAGTTTTGAGTTTGTAGATAGTATTTGATTATGAAGATAGTTGCATTGAAAAGAATATATACGCTGTTGCTTTTCTATTTGCTTACCCATTATGACAGTTAAAATAGTAAAGATGGAGAGCAACGAACAAAACAGTTAAATCAACAGTCAGTACCCAGGCTTGAACCTAACTAACAACTTTGTTGGGAGATCCAACTGCGGCAGACCTAGCTCCTTAATCTCTCGGCCAATCTCCTTTCCCTCCCTGAAGAAATTAGCAAAGTCCTCTAAACCGATTTGTAAGGCTGTATTATATTGAGAAGAAATACACTATGTCAGGATTTACTTTTATTTTATAAAGTATTATACAATTAAATCTTTGCAATTGTATAAAGGCTGAATATTATAAAGTGACCTTAAGTTGTACTGGTTTACATAGAGGACATAGAATAATGGGCGAATTATTATCATTACAAATAAATTACGAAATTACATTGTATTCAGTAATAATCTAGACTCATTATATTTAATCAGGCTATAATGTAATTAAATGGTATGGCCCATTTCACATTGTATTAATTCAACTTTGATTTGTGGTGCATCAACCTATATAAAACATTAATTCAATCTGTATAATTACATTTCAGTATTTTAATGACGTAGTTTAAACGTGTGTTTAGTAAACATTTTAATTGGAGGGGTTTCAAAGCAAACGTAAACACAACATCGGAAATATATTGGTAAAATTTAACTCATTCAAAAGTACAGGAAATAATTGAGCCTACTATTTTATGTTTTGTTTAAGAATTCCACAGGTATACGACTCACCATACTTAGCATTCAACACCTTATCAGTTACTATCGTATTTTGAAAATACTTTCATCCAGGAGAGCCTTAAATTCGGTATATTTCGCTTATCAAGCTGTTATCACTGTTCAATATAGAACCTGTAAATTTTCAGTAATTATGTAATCTTAGTTTTTCATCACTATCAGTTAATTTAAAAAATAGTTGATTCGAAATTTTTCCTGATTGTGCTGTCTAAAAGACGAACAATGTCCAAATATTCTGCTCTATACGTCAGTACTCACTTTGAGAACCGTATGTATACCTTAACAGTATCTGCAAAGCGTAACTTGTTCGTCAGTGTAGATGGGACTGTGAATATGATTTAGTTGTTCAGGACGGGGTTAGCGCATGGTGTGGACGGGGAACGCACTAGATTCGACCTCTTCATTGAGCGACTCGGCGAACACATTAAATAGAATGTTTTTGCATTGAATGCACAGCTAACATGTTCTATGTATACACTGAATGTTTCATTTATCAGTCTTATTTAATAACGATTACATTATTAAACCTTCATGTTTAGTACAACCTATCTAATAAACATAATGTCGTTCTATACTACAGATTTTATCTTTACACAAAATTATTTTTGCTGCGACAGTGTTTATATTTAGAAAACATCGGATGAAACCAAACCAGTCTAATACGCGATATAAATTCACGATAAATTTAGACAGCAGAAATATCAGATACACACTAATTCCATTGGACAACTTCGAAAGTGTTGGTTTTATGCCAAGTCCCGCGTCTCTGTAGGTCGAGCTCCAGACATTAACTTCTGAATTTCTCGTCTTATCCAGGAAATCATGATAGAGTCAAATATACTAACATAATGTCGTTTATTTTGCAACTACATATATAAAATATTTTGAGTACGCTGGCGGATGCAAAGTAATGCATAACCTATTATGCAAAATCCAGAAGGAGCATGAGAATACTGTAATATTTTGTTATTTATTTAAATAAAATGAAAATAAATAATTGTAGATTATTAAACATTAAGGATTTTCTGTTGTATTAAATGTGTAGAGTTTACTAATTTAATGATTTGGATTTAATTTTGTTACATATTTATTGGATACTGGATTTTTTATTCGTGCAATTTAAAGAAAAGCAAAACTCTTTTTTTAGATAAACTGAAGGAAAATTTTTCAATCAAATTAATAAAAACACAGTTATATTTGTTTATGCAATCTAATCTAACGCAACATAAATCTCTTGTTTAGTCAAATTGAAGAAAAACAAAAGTATTTTTATATAAACTAATGACACATTAATGACTAATAACACATTTTCTGGTGAACGTTTTCTTATACACAAAATCTATAATTTAAAACGTTTTTACTAATTTAGTAAAACTAATATTGGTTTGGCTATAGCTCAGCAAGTCTTCTTGTTCCATTAATAACACATCCCCATTATACTGTGTGTTGGCATACAGCCGTATTATAGATTACGATAAGTTATACGCCTATAGGGGCGCCATGGAAACCAGAACAATTAGTTGTTCTGTAAACATTTTTACAGATGTCCATCCAGGCAATCTGGTAAAAAGTTGTGTTTGTCGTTTAGTGATTTGTTTGTATAATATCCAATACTGTGTACTTCTTTTCGTTTGATTCCCTAAGCATATGCTGCGTGGTTATTTAATTATACCAAGAAGCATTTATTTTAATTTAAAAATACTGCGATAGTGAAAATGAAGATTTACAAAGATATAATAAATCAATCTTGTAGTTTCTAGCATGACACATGTGTAGGCCTAATGTTTACTAAAAAACAACAACTTTAAACTGTCACGTCACTAACCTAGGTATAAAGT
>JAGFPH010022502.1:0-12559 GCA_018207615.1 Philaenus spumarius | reverse complement strand
TTATTTAAATTACTAATGTTCATTATCACATTACTGATTCTACGTTACTGATTCTACGTTGATGTTCCTTGTTCTGAAACATTCTGTTCAACTGAAGCTAAAATCTCACTTAGTGCATCTATCTTTTAGATGCACTAAGTGAGATTTTAGTACAAATCTATCTATTAGTACAAATCTTTGTAACAAGTCATCAATGTTCTCAGGTGCTTCCCTGTCAGGTATTATTAACTTATTTACTTGTCTTGCGTCTAGACACAATCTTACTGAGCCGTCCTTTTTTATGACGCATACTAAGGGATTTGAATAAGGACTGCTTGAACTTTCTAAAATATCGTTTGCTATCATTTTTTCAATTTCGCAGTGCACCGCTTCTCTTTTTGAATGAGGCACTGCATACGACCTATTTACAAATGGTTCATTTTGTTTAATATTTAATTTGGCCTTAAAATCTTTTATCTTTCCCGCCTTGTCCGAAAAAATGTCTCTATAATAATTTAAAACAGTGGCCAACTTACTTTGTTCTAATTCACTTCCCAAATTACTACTATTAATTACTTCTATTAAATTTTGTTCCCACTCTAATTCCCGATCGTTATCTACTATTTCCAAATTGTCATCACTATACATTGCCTCATTATAAAAAGAATAAACCGTGTCCTCCATTTGTGACTCTATATTATTAAACATATTTGTTTCTTCAAAAACAACATTATTCTTATTTTTACATAATTTTAAACCACACACATACATTTCTTCTTTATCAATGAATTTTGTATTTACTTCAATGTCCTCATATTTAAAATGTATTAACCTATTTTCAAAATCTATTCTGGCTTTACAACTTTCCAAAAAATCACACCCCATTATGAAATCCAAATTTAACCCATTTATTACCAAAAAATTCATTAATAAAGCTTTATTATTTATTCTAACCTCTAAACATATTTGCTTTGAAATTCTTTTACTTCTAGTACCAGTTACTCCTGTTATTAACAAATTTGATACTGGTAGCTCCATAACCTTATTTTGACTTATTTCTACTAATTCTTTGAAAATATCTTCACTTACTACTGTAACTTCTGAACCAGAATCTACTATACGAGAATATTTTTTATTGAAAACTTCTATTTCAATTTCTACTATGTCACCCTTGTAACTTGGTTAGTTACAAAAATTTAATTTAATGAATTTATTTAATATAAGAAGTCGACAAAAAAATTAAAAACCATAAAAAATACTCTAGACTTCTATTTTTATAAAAAAAATTCTAACATCCGAATGATGCTAGGCTATACTTTAACTTTACTTGAATTTAATATTTAATTTTAATAAGGGTAGGTTCTGATTGTAAAGTAGTACTTTGGAAGGCATAAGGATGTAACAAACTTGACTCAAAAGACATCTGATAGTGGTATACTCTGATCTATTCAACCATATTTATTTTACAATTTACACATTATAAATTTGTATATACACCTCATATTATTATTAATCTAAAATCTTAAAGACTATAGATGCTTTGAAATTTATTAGCAAAATCAATTTAAAAAAATGGCATGTAGGCTATGGTCTAAATTACTTTATCTGTATCTCATGAGATATTGAATTTAAATGAAATCTGAAGCTATCAGTATATTAAGACATGTCTGAGCTCTTAAAATAACAAATATAGCTAGCAATACTTGCTTATTTTTCCTGTTCAAAAAGGCACTTAACACAAATTCGCGCACGATGCCTCATGGCGACTTTTTATATCAGTTAATATCGTCCAAAGTACATGTTTGGTGTTGAATTCACTCGGTACTTAAGTTTCCCGAACTCACGTATAAACTTTTCAAGTAACTTACATTACTTAACTCGTACGATATATTATTTAAGATCACATATTTGTAGAGCTACGTTACTCTCTACCCAAGCAGTATAATAGCCATCTTGAGAAGAAAGGAAGACGGATGCATGAAAGTTCTGCCTTTCCATGAAGATGAGATTAGGGGAGGCTAGTCACAATGGACTCGTCCACCTCGCCTTATATATTCTACAATCACATAACACTGTTTATATATTTTCACTTAATTTCAATTGTTCTGAGTTTCTTGTTTATTATTATTGTTTATTGTTGTTTTCAGACACGGTTTTCGTCGTATGCCAGCTTTTGTATTGCTTTACTATTAATATATTCAACACTGTATTTTTACATTATATAACTGTATTTTACATCTATGATTTTACTATGCCTGCTATTTTATGAAGTTATATTATATGCCATGTTATTTCATGAAGTTATATTATATGCCATGTTATATTATTTTATTGTATTATTATTTATATGAAATAAAAATGCGTCTTGTTTTAATATGATTTGCTTGTCATATAATGTCATATAATACTTATGTTTTTATATTTCGCCAAAAAGGCGACATGTCACACCCTTAATAGGCTTAGACTTAATTTCAGTGAAATTACTTTTATGTATGTGTGTCGTTAAAATCTTATTAACACTACATTCTGTCGGCTTGTCTTGTTTCGACAATTTAATACCAGCCGATTGTATTATTGTCGGTGCTCGTTTCCCTTGTGCTGTTCAGGTAAGGTTTGCCTATTTTGACTATTACCATTACCTGCCATATGTCTGTTAAAGTTATTTGGTGGCCTATTCTGTTGTCCACTTTGTTCCATATTATACATATTTCCATTACTATTTGTATTAACTGGTGGCCTATTCTGATTAAATGACCTATTTTGTTCAAATGGTGGCCTATTATGCTGAAACGTTGGTCTATTCTGATCATATTGTTGCCTATGTTGTTGAAATGGCCTATTTTGAAAAAAATGGTGGCCTATTATGATTAAAGTCTTTGCGAGACATATTTGCTTCTGAACTACTATTCCTATTCTCACCAATATGTTTTTGGCTTTCTTGCCAATCCATTATAATCTTTTCTAACTTATTTAAGTTGTCAGGCATTGCTGCCAACAATACTAGCCTTAGGTCATTTGGTAACTGCTTAACAATATGCCTAGTAAATGTTTCCATTGGCATTGGTGGATCTAAGAATTGAGTTTGATGGAATAATCTAATAACATATTATGTATGTGGCTAACCTGTCCTTGATATACTTTTCCTAACATTATTTTTACTCTTAAATTTTCCTGTTTGTCCTGAGACCAAAATCTATTTAAGAAAGCTACCTTGAACTCTAAAAAATCTTTCCACTCCTCATTATGAACATCGAACCAGATTTCTGCCTCTTCTTTAAAGTTTTTCCTAATTAATACCTTTTTAAACTCCCATTTATCTTGCCTACACTTATTAAACATTTCCAAAGCATTTAAAAACGTTTTCAGATGTGGTTCTCTCTTTTCATGGTAAAAGTCTGGCACTACAGTTTCATTTTTTATATCACCAATCATAACTACAGAATTATTATCAAGCCTATTCTCCATATCATTCTTAAATTCTTCTAAATTATTACTTACACTCCTAAATTTAGAATTAATTTTATCAGTAAAATCTCCTTCCAAATCTTTTGTTTTTTGTTTTACCTGTTCAATTTCTGTATCTACCAATGTAAATTTATCATTTACTTTCTGTTCTATTTAATTAAATCATTATCAACTTTGCTTTCAATTTCAAAACATTTATCTTCTACTGCATTTACTTTACTGGTTACGCTCTTATTCACTTCTATTAATTTACTTTCAAAAGATTTGGAAATGTCATTTACTTTGTTATCTATTGACTCTATTTTTACATCTAAGCTTTTTGAAATTTCATTAAATCTTAAGTCACTTTCTGCTTTCAAATCTTTCATCTCTGTTTGGAGATTATCTAATTTAGAGTTTAATTTATCATGATTTACTTTATTGTCTACTTTATTTTCTTCCATTTTAACACTTAAATTTTCAATTTTGCTGTTTAGATTTTCAATGTTTACTTTATTTTCTACACTTAATTTTTCAATGTTTACTTTATTTTCTACACTTAAGTTTTCAATTTTGCTATTATTATCAGCAAAGTTTCTATTCATTTGTTCATTCATCTGTTTCATGAAACACATAAGTGCTTTTATCTCACTACCATTTACATTTTCTTCCAACCTAACCTCACTTACTCTTTCACTATCTTTCATGGTCTCATCCATATCAGAACTCCCTACCTCATCCTGTACACTCATATTAATGGACTGATCCATGTCCAATCCCGAGTCGTCTATTTCTACCCTATTTGTCATATTCTAGAATTGTACTCAACAATTTGAGATTATAAGTTGTCCGCCACAATGTCCCAAAAAACCTTCAAAGTCACCACGACATCCACTTCGCTTTCGTTTAACAGCCCCGCGTTTAAGGGCGCCATTTTGTAACGGAAGGTTACAAAAATAAAAAATATTAAATATAGACTGTTAAAAAAAATGGGGTTTGGAAAATTTTGCAAAAATAAAAAAAAGATTCTACACTTGAAATTTTAAATTCAACACTTGAAAAAATAATTATCAATTGCATTGAGCAAAGTCCTCGACTATTTTAGTCATCACTTAACATGTCACGTCCAGTTTACATTCGTTAAATTAAACCATTAAAATTCAACATTATTAAAATCAAAGAGAAAAAAAATCACATTTACATTATTTACAAATTACATATTACAAAAATTATATCATTTTCAAATTATTCACATTCATACCTTCCTTCAAATACCTGGATGATCCATTTTGTATTCAATTTACTATTTTGCAACTATGGCCATTTCGTAACTATCTTTTCCACCTGATTGTATTTCTCTTCAAATATCAATTTTCAAAAAATTATCATTTACTTTGTTATACCAAAAAATATCTTAAAAAATTTATAAATTTTAAATTTATTACTTTAACCTTTTTTCTTTCAATGAAATTCTTCTTAATAATCACCATTAACTTCCTTAAAAAAAAATCTCCAACATACCAGCAAATAAACACCAACATTTTACCTTACTACCTGTATAGCTTATTCCAATACTTAGACTTTCTCTTATTACCATTCAAAAAACATAACCTCCAAATCTTCAACATACCAACAATTCACTTAGAATTCACCTTTGTAAAAATTGACATCATCATCATTAAAAAATCTCCAACATTTCTTCTTAAAAAAAAATAACACAACTTCATCTCCTCAAAAACTTTCAACATTATTAACATTAAAAATCTCCTTCATTATTAAGAATTACATCGAAATTTATTATTCATCACATTAGACATCATATTACTTCATTACTTTCAACATCAAAGACATATTCTCATTAATTCATTATTACTTCCAAATCATTTCACATAAAAAATATACCTGCTTCCAAATTACAATCACATTATTTATTATTCACATCATTATCTTAAATTTAATTACCTTGGATCATCCGTTTATTTTACCTTCCACATTCACACATCAATTTTTTCAAAAATAAATAAATCACTATTCAATGGCAATAACCCCCTACCATTTTTTACTACCTTTAATTTACTTTGATAAATTTAAGTAATATTTTTTACCTTAATCACTAATTTGGGTAATACATATACTGATTACTAATATTTCTGCTTGAAGAAATATAAAAAACAAACAGTACTTAACTACTGCGTTATTCTAATACAGAACTGATGTTATTTACAATTATTGCTTATTAGCTGATTTTGTTGGTAGTGTGTATCACCGTCCACCACCCTAAACTATGAAGGTTTATGACACCAACAAACATACATCCTTGATGCTCACTATGGTGAGTGAACACCAAGTACTTAACCATTTTATAAGGACGTTCTACCTTTAAATCACCAGATATAGCTTAACGTTGCTATCTCTTTGACCCGCAACAGTGATACATTAAACTATACCTGGCTACACCATATCCAACTGGATTTCACAAATCATTCTTAACTCATGTAAGCTTATATATACTCTTATATATTAACTAAATCATTAATCTTATTCATTTTACTTATGTTAATTAAGCACTGTCACAACTACTAAAATTACAATTTGCATCATCTCGAGTTTCCTCAATAAATCAGCTGTGGTTTGTAGTGTGATACCTTCTTAATTCAACAACGTTGTATGTTCCAACCAACTCTCCACTATCTATTTCTTCTAAAACGTAAGCGTTCTCCATCTTTTTTCCAACTACTTTGAACGGCCCTCTGTATAATAGAAAGAATTTCTTTATCTTGTTAAGACATGATGACAAGTAGTGATTCTTTACCAACACCAGATCTCCAATTTTATATTGGATTGGTTTAATATTTTTGTCATGTCTTTTCTTTCTTTGCTCAGCTTTATGCTTGAGATATTTTCTAGCCAGTATAATTTTCTCATCATATCCTAATTCTTCGTTGTCTGGCAATTCTACTAATTCTCTGTATATTCTAGGACATCTTTGTTTGTATGCTAATTCGTATGGAGTGAAATTTGTTGAATCATGAATTGAGTGATTCATGCACTTCTCTATGAATTCTACATAGTCTGGCCAATTTGTATGTTTATTATGCACGTAGATTCGGAACATCTTTCCTAACTCTCTCATGCATCTTTCACTTGGGTTACTCTGTGGATGATATACAGAAGTGTGTCTTACATGGATGCCTTCCCATCCTAACATCTCATACCATAAGCTAGATTGAAATTGACTACCATGATCACTTAAAATTACTTTTGGCTTTCCTACTTCAATCATATAGTTCTGAGTTATTTTCTCAGCTAAAACCTTTGTTGTTGCCCTTTTTACTGGGAATAATTTGACAAACTTAGTGAACACGTCCAAAACTACAAAGATATATTTAACGCCTCCCCTCCCCATGGGCAATTCTCCAAATAAATCTACCGCGATTAAGTCTAATGGTTGTTCTGGTATTACGTTTTTCATTAATCCCTCTTGTTTTGTTGTACTAATTTTACTCTTTTGACATAGTTCACATCCCCTTAATTGTAATTTAATTATTTTTTCTAATTTCGGAAAGGCAAAAGTTTCTTTTAAAATACGATAACATTTGCTTGCGCCAATGTGACCATACCTCTCATGACAGTCATTGATTATACTACTCAACATTTTTTCTGGTATAAAAATTTTATAGCTATCCAATTCATTAAATCTCTGAAAAAGTACATCTTTGTATATTCTGAAAAATTTCTTAAGTTTACTGTAATTTTGATCTTTATCTCTTAATTGTTCTAAAATTTTCTTACATTTTACATGAACTTTTTGTTCTTCAACTAAATTCTTAAATGATTTCTTAATTAACTTATCTTTAATTTTCCACTCTTTTTCTAATTTACTGTTGTATATTTTAAGCACACCTTCTTCATTTTTTCTTACCACTTCTGTGTCATTTATTCTTGATAACGCATCTGCTGCTATATTTTCTTTCCCAGGACAATATTCTATTGTTAAGTTGTATTCCTGTAGATACAACATCCATCTAAGTAACCTTCCATGAGTCAATTTACAGTTTTTTAAGAACATGAGCGCCTTGTGGTCTGATTTTACTATTGTTCTGTTTCCTAAGATGTAACCTCTGAATTTTCTACAACCAAATATGATACTCAACAGTTCTTTTTCAGTAATCGTGTATCTTAATTCAAATTCTTGTAAGCTTCTGCTTGCAAAAGCCACCACCATTTTATCATTATTTTCATCTATTTGGTATAGCACAACTCCTAAAGCAATATCTGACGCATCCGTACTCATGTAGAATTCTTTACTAAAATTAGGATGTCTTAACATAACAGTTTTCAAAAATTCTTCTTTTATTTTTTCAAAAATAAATCTATCTCTTTGAGTCCAGACCCATTGTTTTTTCTGTCTGCCATTACCACCTAATAAATGCCGAAATTGTGCTGTCAACTCTGCATAACCTTCTCAAAATTTTCTGTAGTAGTTACACAGTCCCAAAAAACTTTGAAGTTGTTTCAAGTTCCTTGGTTCTGGAAACGACTCTATTACTTTAATTTTTTCTTTGTCTGCTGTTATCCCATGATTTGAAATTGTGTATCCTAAAAAATTTATTTCCCTTTTGCAAAAGCTAGATTTACTGAGTTTAATTGTAACATTGAACTGTCTCAAACGGTCAAAAAGTTTACTTAAATGTTCAATGTGTTCATCAAACGTCTTAGATGCTATGCAGATGTCGTCAACATAAATGATAGCAAATGATTGAACTTCTACTCCCATGACATGACTAAGTCCTTTTTTGAACATCGATGTGCTTATATTTAGTCCAAATGGCAATCTTTTAAATTGCAAGTTCCTCCCATAAAAAGTGAAAGCTACATATTTTCTAGACTCTTTGTCTAACCCAATCTGCCAAAACCCACTAACTAAATCTATGCTGCTAATATAATTTACCCCCTCAAATCTTTGTAACAAGTCATCAATGTTCTCAGGAGCTTCCCTGTCAGGTATAATTAATTTATTTACTTGTCTTGCGTCAAGACATAATCTAACTGAGCCGTCCTTTTTTATGACGCAAACTAAAGGATTCGAATAAGGACTGCTTGAATTTTCTAAAATGTCATTTGCCATCATTCTTTCAATTTCCTGTTGTACAGCATCTCTTTTCGAATGCGGAACAGCATAAGACCTATTTATGAATTTTTCATCTTGATTAATATTTAGTTTAGCACTGAAGTCCAAAATTTTCCCTGGTTTGTCTGAAAAAATTTCCCTGTAGTTTTCTAATAACCCCCTCAGTCTATTTCTTTCTTGACAATTTAAATTTGTCTTCCCAATTACTGTATTTAAATTTGATTCCCATTTTGACTCTACATTTAAATTTAAATTTTGAAATTCATTGTCTGTATGCAACACCTCATTATAAAAAGAATACACCGTATCATCTATCTGTGCTTCTACATTGTCGGCTACATCACTATTATCAAAAACACTTATCTCATTATTTTTATACAATTTCAAACCACACATATACACACTTTTCTTTTTATTTATAAATTTTTTTGTTATTTCTGAATTTTCAATTCTAAATTTTATTACTTTATTTTCAAAGTCCAGTTTGGCTTTGTTTTCCTACAAAAAGTCGCACCCAATTATGAAATCTAAATTTAACCCACTTACTATCAAAAAATTTACCATTATTTTCTTTCCCTCTAATGTTATTTCTAAGTAGGCTTGTTTTGAAATTCGTTTACTTCGTGTTCCTGTCACACCCATAACTAATAAATTTGATACTGGCAACTCCATAATCTTATTTTCACTTAAATCTAACAATTCTTGATAAATGCTTTCATTTACCACTGTTATTTCAGAACCTGAGTCTACTATACATTTGTATTTTTTACTATATGCCTCTATTTCTATTTCAACGATTTCACCTTTTACTGGTTTTGTTTTTATTTCTGTAAAATTATTTTCATCTATTAACATACTATTGTCTTCTAAATCTACATTGCCAATATCAATTTTATCATTTGTAGTGAGTATATGTGTTTTCAAAATTGCATTCTTCTTATTATTATTAACTAATAATTTTGGCCTAGCTTGTTCAGGCAGTACAACACCAGCCGTCCGTATTATTGCCTGTGCTCGTTTCCCCTATTTTGTTGATTTTGACTATTTTGTTGATTATTATTATTTGTTATTTGATTGTTTGCATTAAATGGTGGCCTATATTGCTGTCCATTATGTCTGTTAAACTGAAAACCATTTTGTCTGTTTTCAAATCTATTGCCATTATTGCTCGTGTTAAATGTAGGCCTACTTTGATTAAATTGATCCCTCTGTTGGTCATATTGCGGCCTATGTTGTTGAAAGGGTGGCTTGTTTTGATTATACATTGGTCTACTTTGATTAAATTGTTGCCTAAACTGTTGATGTTGTGGCCTATTTTGGTTAAAATCCCTACAAAAAACATTCCCTTCTTGATTGTTTGCATTTTGTCTATTTTCATTATTATATTTCTGACTTTCTTGCCAGTCCATTATAACCTTTTCTAATTTACACAAATTTTCAGGCATTGCTGCTAAAAGTACCAATCTTAAATCATTAGGCAATTGTTTTACTATATGCCTCGTAAAAGTTTCCATAGGCATGGGTGGATCTAGAAATTGTGTTTGATGATATAAACGAATGACATAATTATCTACGTCTCTATTTTGACCTACATAGTCTTTTCCTAACATAATTTTTACTCTCAGGTTCTCTTGTTTTTCTTGAGACCAAAATCTATCCAAAAAGGCTCTCTTAAAATCAAAAAAATTTTTCCATTCTACATTATGAACTTCAAACCATATGGCCGCTTCATTTTTAAAGTATTTTCTCATTAATGCTAATTTTAACTCCCACCTTTCAGTCTTGTACTGATTGAAAATTTCTAGTGCATTTACAAATGTTTTAGGGTGTGGTTCCCTTTTTTCATTAAAAAATTCCGGAACAATTGTTTCGTTTTTAAAATCGCTTGTTATTAGTACTTGCCTATTCTCTAACCTAACCTCTACATCATTCTTAAATGATTCTAGAGTATCATTGACATTCTTAAATTTTAAATCAACTTTGTTTTCAAAATCTTTTACATTTACTTTTACTTGTTCAATATCTTTGTTTACTTCTTTAAATTTAAAATTTACACTTATATCAGCCTTTACTATTTCATTTGTTAATTTATCATTTGCCTCAGCAATTTTACTTTCAATTTCAAAACTATTTTTGTTTATTTCAGTTATTTCTTTATTCACTTGTGCAAAGTTGTCTGTAATTTGAGCAAGATTGTTTTTAACTTCCAAATTAATTTCAACAATTTTCTCATGTACCCCTTTTAACTTACTATCCATTCCTTCAGAAAGCCCTTTTAACTTTTCATCATTTTCCACCCTTACATCATCGTATTTCTTATTCACTACTACTAAATCTTGCTCCAATTTACTAAACTTTGTACCAATCTTACAAATGAATAATTAAGGGAACGGAAACGATACTGGGCCACATAGATTGGTACTGTTCAAAACTTACCTTAGAATTTTAAATATCACCAAAAGTAGGAATATTTCAGCTTATCTCTTACAATGCACAGGATACCTAGAGGTTAGCTCAATAAACTACAGAAATAGGTATAATTTTAGGTTTATTAACCAAAGTTAAGTAAAAAAAAAGTTTATATGCCCTTAATACAAAGAAAATAATTAATATGCCCTTAATACAAAAAAAGATTGAGATTTTTAAAAGGAAAACATATATATTTTATTAATTTGAATTTAAAAACCCTCCCCAAAAAAGATCAAAAATCAAAAACCCTCCCCATTAATAAAGATTACAGAATTTATACAAAAGTTAGACAAAATTACAAAAATAACATGAAATACCATGGATTTGTTTAAAGATAAAAATATATATGTCGTTGGCCAACTCTAAAAGGTAATTATAATTAATTGAATAAATAGACAAAATTAATTATGAGACGTCTCTCTATATATATAAAAAAAAGGTGTAAAATTTCTAATAGGTAGCCCTTAGGGCTAAGGTCCGAAATGTGCTAGCTTGCTCCTCCCAAATTATTAAATACTAACATATCCTAAATAGTACACATATACAAAAATTACTTTCAAAATACAGCCTATTTAACACTTAACATAAAAGGAAAAGAACAACTGCAGATAGTTCTCATTTTAACTTAAGTTCTGTCTCTAATTAAATCACTGTAGAAATATTTTGTTTATATTTTTAATGTTCAGTTGGAAAGTAGGCCTTTTATAAGCGTAGTTGTTGCAGCTTATGCCATTGTATTAAAACATTCCCTGGAGTTGGACCAGTATAACTGGTATCCGGAAAACAAAAGGTTTAGAAGTATTTCATGTTGTTCAGCGACACACCGCGTTATCGCGATCAAATTATTAAGAAATATGACATAACTACCTCTTGGCAGCGTCTTCAAGTTTCGTTCGTAACGTTCTAATGGCCGACCTTCTAGTAACCCTCATGACAAAGCGAATTTTAACTCAATAGATAAGGAACAGCTGATGGTTGTCGGTTACAACGACCTCTGTTAAGTTATGCACGATAATAAGTAATACCGTACAGAGTCGACATCTGGCGGAGAAAAGGATAACTATTTGGGGACTGTCGGTAAGGACAAATGATAGAAGTTGTAAGTTGTTGATGGGACGTTACAACTTTGCATTTAAATCTACCAGAGTTTTTTTATTTTCTTGTTGAAAGTTGTCTAATTTAACATCATTGTCATCAAATCTTTTGTTTAGGCTACTAAAATTATCTTGAAATTTTACATCGTTATCATCAAATCTTTTGTTTAAGCTACTAAAGTTATCTTGAAATTTTACATTTAGGCCATGAATTTTGACATCGTTATCGTCAAATCTTTTGTTTAAGCTACTAAAGTTATCTTGAAATTTTACATCGTTATCATCAAATCTTTTTATTAAAAAACTCATTAATTTATCTAATTCATTGTTCGCCTTGTTTGCAATAGGCCTATCTTTTTCTGTACTTTCATACACTTCTGTATTTTGGTCTAGGTCTACTTCTGTTTTAATAGGCCCAGATTCACTTACCGCCTCCATAGAA
>JAGFPH010022501.1:0-12560 GCA_018207615.1 Philaenus spumarius | reverse complement strand
TTAATGTCAGTGAATCAGTGTTACCGTCTAGCTTTATATTAATAGATTTCCTCGACACCAGCTGATATTTTTTGGTCCTAGGACCAAAAAGAGTTACTTTAGCACCTCAATACATGTATCTTAAATGTAACTAATCTTAACATTATGAGAACCAGTAATTAATTATAAAGGATATTAATTAAGTGTAGTAAGTTTTAAAAATATGTTCCATTCATAAGCAATATGCTTCAATCTATATACATATAATCCAAATACCACTCAATGACTCACTCATCATGAAATCTCAAAAACCACCGAACGGTTGGAATGAAATTTGGTATGTAGCTTCCTCAAGGGCCGTAGGTGATCACTATGATGTTTTTAAAAAAAATCGGAATTTTTGGGGGGGGGGGGGGGTAGGGAGGTCAAAGTTACTAGAATTCCCCATAAGAAATACATAGTATAATATATATTTTTGGTTAATATACATTTAATTTTGATTTATCTATCCGTGAAAAGCCGGATCTGGCCAGCTAGTAAATTATTAGGATAAAGAAAACTATTTGAAAAATTAAATGTACTGGTATTTCATTTGGTGGAAATTCGAATTTTGATTGTAAATTAACGAAATTCAACTTTTTTTCATGCAATTAATTGTAATTTATTATTACCAAATTCTTAATTCGTATCTTGACGCTAAGAGGAAAAGAATGGGAAAGGGCAAAGAGGAAGCTTGGTGGAATTAATAATAAATAAATAAGTAAACATATAAAATGCCTTAGAAGTAAACAATTTAATTATTAAACGGTAGAATAATTTACCAAATAACTAGAGATAAGTGAAAATTCAATTTAAAAGAAATGGAAGCAACGTTAAGTATTTTTTTTATAATTAAAAACAAATATTTTTTCCCGTGCAGGGAAAGCAAAGGGATATGAGCTCATACTGCCGTGAATGTGATCAACAAATTATTTGTTTGATTCGTTTTGTATACAAAAATCGTGTGTGTAGAAAAATATAAAACAATGACCAACACGAACTACAAAAAATAGTTTCGTCATGCTGCTTTAAAAACAACGTATATGGTTGAACCACTCGAAATCAATTTTGAAAAAATCAAAATGGCTGTAACTCAAAAATTTTAAATACTTCCAAATAGCATTGTGTAGCATATCGTTTGAAAGCTTATTTAATTACAAATCAAAAAAGAATAATAATTAATATTTAACAAAAATAGTACAGCAAAATAGGACAACATCGGAAAACACGACTTTGTTGGTTTTTTGCCGCCATATTTAGTCGGATAAAGATATGGATGTACAAATTTCACTGTTGGTTTTCTCTTGAAATTCTACATCGAAATAATGTATCACATGACCACCTTCCCATTTAAAAAATTAAACTTGTATTCAAGATGGTGGATAAATATTTTGAAATCTTAATAAAATAGAATTTTTACATAGAGTAGGTTCCTCAATCACAGCTACCTTCAAATTTCCCTTAAATACGAAATATTAAACCGTCTCCAGACTTTTCAGCACCCCTGTATATGTATGAAATTAAAATTAATTTATTAAAGAAAATCATACAGAAATATAATAATAATTATTCAAACAAATATAAAGAAAATATAAAAAAGAATATTTTGACTGAATACAACGGTTAAAAACGAAACTTTCCTAATAATAAGGGCTCTGAGCTACTGAACGGAATAAAAATGACTGAACCATCACTTTCCAACTACAAACAATAGCAAACAAATATTGAGTTTCCGACTAACAGCAAAAAACCTTCTAGACTTTGTCTAAATAATAACAAAAGAAGTCAAATCCCCGTATATGCGACTAAGAGTGGATGCCGTGCGAATACGAGCGATCGCAGTGCAGCCTACAAATACCAATTGTAAGTAGGAGTGTATAGTGTGTTTGTATCCCAGCATGTCAAACGAGGAGGATTTGAGAAAAGTAGTGAAATATGCTCTAAAGACCGAAAAACCGGTTTATACGCTGAAAATATTGGTTGGACGTAACGGGATCTCCCCATCTAGTTTTACCTCCCCGTTACGTGTTGTGCGTACTTGTAAATCTCCCCGTGTGATACGTCCTACAAACACACACACACACACCTATACTTGTACAGCGTAGGATCCGAGCAAATGCGTAGTGTACATGCGCTATTAACTTTTCTATGTTCCTTAATTTTATTGAATAATAACTATCACTTATGCTAAATAAATTATACTAAACATAATTGTTGCATTATTTTTTCAATTATATGCAAATTTATAACTAACACTGTACTTGTACTGCGAGCAATCGCTGTTGCTACGTCACATACACAGTTACAAGTTCTGTAAACGTATAGGAAGAAAGTTTTTCCGCGCCATTCTGTTGTTGTCTTATCAGGATCTCAGACCGGAAATTAATTCATACATGCTCAACCCTGACCTTCATAAAGTCTTTCAGTTCGATTTTTTGCTCATCTGTCCCAGTAGTAATTTTCCCTACAAGTTTATATGTAAGTTACGGTCATTTACATTGTGAAATGCCAGCTTTTAAAATAGGAAGTAATCTTTTTTAATTGGGTTTGCCAGTTTTTACAGTTTATATTTTATTTGCATTTTATTTTCGCAGTTGAAAATATTATTTTAAAAGATTCATTCAAAGAGTGACAATACAAATCTAATTTATAAAGAGTAATTACATTTGAATAAAGAAGACATTTGTTTTGTAGGGCTAGAAGGTAAACATATTATATAATGCTCCCTAAATGGTTTTTAAAATTTTAAATACGTACATAATACTTATGAGAGGCAGATCCATTTAATAGCTAAGACATTGGAATTTATATTGTTCGATTATGGGTAAGAATACAGTTTAAAATAAAAAACATTTAGATTTAATTTGTACATAAATAGCCAATTTTTAAATTTGAATGAGGTATACACTACACATTGCCTGATCCAGAGCACTTATTATATGTAGTTTTAACAAAAGAAAGTCGGATTTATTGAATTGTTTGAAATATTTTGGAAATTAGATACGCTAAACTTTTGTGTTCAGAACAAGAGTCTGGATATATATATGTGTCTGTTTTTACGCTTATCATCTAAGGCTCTATCTCCTGCTTGTTTGCATTACCTTCTCCTAATTATTTGACAACAGTTTTAATAGGTCTACGACTCAATATTTAGGCCTACAGTAGCACTAAGCCCGCCATCGTATCTATACTGATGTTTGCACAGTTTATGCAACTTATTCATACTTACAATTTGCATTAACATAAAAGTAAGTTTAACTAATATAACTTTAAAACGAGAATTTTCGAACATTGAATATTGGCTGACATTTCTACAATGCAATATATTCTATTTAAATTAATATTGAAAATATTTAAAATTTTCTACATTAAGATACGTACAAAGTTCAGATATAAATCAATAAATGGACTAATTTATAATTTAGAAAGACTACATTTAAATATCTAACAACGGGTTAAAATAAAAATGTTAAATTATAAAAAGATATCGTAACATACTTAATTATCTCAATATAGTATAAAATAAAGCTGCCGGAAAACGTTTTACTGTACTTTCAGACTAATCTTGAAAACAAGTAAACCAATTTGGATGCTATTTTTACCACTGAATAAACCATTTATTTGAAAATTATGCTATCATCTGTATGTATGTGTGTCTCTCTTTCCCCTTTTGCAAGTACATGGTAATCTCAGTGTCCAAATAGCACAGAAGGTACTACAATTCATATTTAAAACGTGGCATCACCAGGCTCACAATTGTAATCTAATATATACAAATACAGGTATTTGCTTAATATATTATATAGTTATATATATATAAAAGTAGCAATACAAATTAGGCTAGTACATCGTTTATAACTCATGAACCGTTTGATAGATTTTAAATATTAAAAAAGATTTGAATTCACCATTGAATTCTCTATAAGGTGTTATGTTTTCATATTTCCAAACGTATTTTAGAATTCGTAACTAATATTTAAAAATTAAAACAAATTTTCGATTTGAACTTTTGCCGTGAACGTTAATAACTTAAGTAATTGTTAACGAATCTTTATGAAACTTTAATACGAATTGTATAATATAGTATTATAGAATATATACTATGTGGAAAGTTTGAATGAAATCGGTTTGTAATTATAGATTTTCGACAAAAAATTTATAAATTCATATTTATATAGTCAATATTTACATTATATCGAATGGTAAACTCATGAACCATTTGACATATTTTAAATATTAAAAATGATCATGGCCAGTTTCCTACGCACAGGTATTTTCATACCTCTGTAGGAATTACTACTGTATAATAAAAATACATATGTAATATTCTTACTGTTTCAAATAAATAAATAAAATTTGAATTTACCATTGAATTTTCTTTAAGGTATTATGTTTTCATATTTCCAAACGTATTTTAGAATTCGTAAGTAATATTTAAAAAATAAAACAAATTTTCGATTTGAAATTTTGCCGTAAACGTTAATAATTCAAGTAATTGTTAACGATTATGTATGAAACTTTAATACGATCTTTATATAGTCTTATAGAATATATGTGGAAAGTGTGAATGCAATCGGTTTGTAATTATAGATTTTCGAAAAAAATGTATAAATTCATATTTACTTAGTCAATATTTTCATTATATCGAATGGTAAATGTACAATTATTATTCCTAAATATTAATAAAAACTTGATAATTCATGGTCAATTTCATGAGGAATTTGAATATGTTTTAAAAAATAACTTTCGATAGTTAGTTCTTAAGATAATAACTATTTTTATGAACATGATGGTTTATACATAATTTTATGAGGAATTCGAAACTTTTTTAATATTTATGATTTGTTGTATAGTTTACACAATCATTCAAAATGTACACAATCTATTCAAATCAAATACAATTAATTGATCGACGTTACATCTTTATTATTCTCAAAATTTGTTATTTTATGACCGCTAAACATCATCTATACAATTTAGTTAGTAACACAAATATAATGTTACAAATCTGTACCAATTAAATTGTATAATGGCAAATATCATTCGAGTAGAATAAAACAGTCATCTTTAATCGTACTAGGAATGTTATTGGAATAAACCGAATTAGTTTGAGATAAAATCATATGTCACTTAACCGGAAAATGACACTAAAATGTTGGTAATAACAATGCGTGAATACTACACATTAGAGCCTACACCAGTAAAATGAGGTGTTGGCTCCCAAACACCATATGAGTTAAGATTATTAATTTCTTAAAATTATAGATGAAATAGAGGAAAGTAGGTTTATAAGCAACATCTTACGAAGAAATAATTTTTTTTTTTAAACAAATTCTTATAGAATTTTATTCATTTGCCCTACGAAAATACATAGACATATATTTTTTAGGATCTGATTATTGAAATTTATGAGGGTTAGCATGCTTTATAATTTATGCAGATATCAACGGTGACTAATTATTGACAGACTCAAAATTGACAGCAAAATGTCTTCTGTGGATCACATTAGTGAACCGTGTAAAACACTGAGCTCAGTGGTTTTTTGACTTAGGTATAGTTCTGATCAGAACAGGTTTTAAAGTTAGCATAATATGGAATATTTTCTTTTCACCTATATTATCGAACTTTGAGTAAATCAACAAAACTAAAGACTAAAAGATTTACAAAAGCAAGCAGTAAGTCTATAGTTTGTTTGTGCTATCTTCATTTTGAAGGGATGAATTTACAAATCTAGGTACCATATGTTCACCTTCACCTTTCCTTAAATGTGTATTTAAGAAGTCATTTTGCATTACAAGTATTGTCAAACATACGTAATATGTTGCTTGTTTTGGGGTTTTCAATTTCTTTTAGGTTTTTTTTTCATACCAACCAGTATAGAAGAAATGTATTTGACTATTTAGTCTTTTTATTTACCTCAATAAGATCAAAGGAACTCATAATAATACGCTTTGTAATAATTTTATTTCCACACCAATACAATATTTTATACATTTTTTAAACCCTCTTCCAAAAAAAGTATACTTTTAAATCAGATTACATGAGGGTGAACAAAACTTGATAATTGTTCTTGGAGATACCCAGATTGGGAATGTCACAAAAAAATCAGACGGCATTGTCATTTCTTTCTATGGATATTAATAAGCCACACATGCAAAAATATCTCTTGTTTTGTGTGAGAATCAGGAACCTGGTGTATATTTTGTATATTTACAAAAGTTTTTTACCTTAATCTTTAAATACCGATTGTGGTTGTATTACGTATACCGTATATAATTGAAATTTTATAAAATTGTTAAGCCATGTTATAAATTACATTACTGACAAATGTACTGACACAAATGTATTTTAATTTTTATATTTATCAAAATAATGAAACCCATTTAATAGAATCACTTATAAATATCAAATATAAGTTTGATTACGTTAAGTAATTTTGTATAAGTAATAATTATTAATTTGTTTATGATATGATAACATAAAGACAAAAATAAATAACCAATTCGCAAAAAAATACTTCATGTGTTTTGTACAATTTACTACAAATAAAGAATGTCCCAAAGTTTAGAAAACGTACCCTTTGCCAATCTTTTAAAAAACACATTACCTACATTTTCGATATAGAATCAAAATATTTTAAACAAAGTGAGGCTTGTCTTAACAATCGCCAAACCGATCTTAGTATCTTATAGAAACGTTTCAAACAAAGTTAGTGAGAGAGTAGACTAAATATTACATGTTCATTAAAAGGTTTGATACGATACTACTGAGTCATCTAAAGTTAAAAGGATAAAAAAAACATTCTAAAAAGCCGGATGTCTAGTCCAAGGCCGACGTGACACTATTTATTTAAGTGCGTGTCTCACTGCATATTGCGAGCAATCTGCTCATGAGGTGTGTACTTTGACTTGTTTAAGGTAGGATAAGAGTAAGCAGTGTTAAGTCTCGACGCCAGCGCAGCCTGGAAATAGAAATCCGAAACAACCGTGTAAGAATGTGTATGTGAAAAACCTGCGAAACGAGCAAACTTAAAATAAATGAATATTCTTGCTCCTTATGCATTGGAAAAGCCGATAGACACAAAAAAGTAGGGGGTTGCGTTGCGAGCCTTGCTCGTTTTACGACGCTTGCTCGGAATGGGGTGTGTGTACGTGAAAATTTGCTCGGTTCATACACTGTACAAACACACACACACACACACACACACACACACATATACATACAGACAGGGTGACACCTTCTCGGGAGTGGTCAGGGAAGATTCCTAGGACCTCAAAACGTCGAGATCTGATGAATACTCGATTTTCAAAAAACGGGGTGAAACCAATAACTTCCCGTTCGTGGTAACTGGGTTGAGGATCCCATCTTCTCAATTGTCAGAGGTTTAACAGTAACTGTCTCCATTGACTTTAATGGTACTGCTCATACTAGCTAGTGTCAAAACCACATTCTTCTTAGACTGCTTCATGTTACCAAATTGTCTACTACCAATAACAACTTTGCATGGTTTTTGTTCTAATATCCAGAGCTTGGTATCAATTTACTTTGGAGTTTCCCAGAATGCCCGTTGAAAATGACACGAGCGAATTTAACTTTGGAAAAAGTAGATGGTCGTTGAACTATTCTTGAATCTTAGCTCTATCTTGTGGATCTCTTTTTGCGTGATACCCGCAAATCAACATACGGTTCTCCTCGCGCAAAAACCACTCCAGCGAACTCCTCCAATGTTCTGCAGTTGGTGGAGCTAAGATTACGTGCGAAGCAGACATATTGAATACTCTCGAATAACAAAGTGGATGTTTGTCTTCACTAATCCAATTATCCCTTATTTCTGATGTTAAACAAATCACTCACAAGTTTAACACTTATCATCCATAGTCACATGCAGAACAACTCGAAAATGAATTGTCAACAACAAGGTGGTTGAATGTAAACTGATGAGGGACAACAACAAGATGGTTGAATGTAAATTGATAAGGGAGGAGCGCACCGATAGGAAGGTGATACTGAATAGAGTAGGGAGGGGAGACGTAACCTCATTTCAATCGTTCTCCCCTTTTGTACATTATTGTGGTCCCCTCTGCACACAATTCTTCCTTTATATATTACGTGATTACATTTACATGCAGTTAAGTCATTAATGCGTGGTCTAAGCATAGTTCATTTTTTATCAATAAAACTTGATTTTTAACAATACAAACCGATGTATTGATAATTTTTTATTTCCCCTCCATATTTCCTTAAGATCCTATAAAAAAAAATGTATAAGACATTTTCAGTAGAGCATTTTATGTAGATTAATTTAGTATGTGAAAATGTTTTCACTATAGGCATGTGCCGTTATTTAAATAGCGCGCCACTATTTGAAGCAGAAAGACTTCTCTCGTTAAACCAAACTGTTTAACTGCCCAATACACCGAATGCCCGCGGCACCTAGCGGATAGAGAACGTAACTCAGAAACAGCTGATTACCAAGCCTGCATGAAGCAGCGTCACACGCATGCGTAGATAAAGACTAGTTATGTAATCGTCTTCTAGTCGATCTCCCTTTGTTAATTAACTTTGAACTTCGAGACCTTCGTTCAGCCACAGACATAAAGAACTTGAAAACCGCATGGCGACGTGAACCTTTGCAAAATGCGAAGTTATACGAGAATTAGTTAACTTTTAAATCTAAAATAGTCTTTCGAAGGTGCGATAGATAAATGAAAAATACTAGTTACGTCGCGAAGGTCTTTCGCGGACGCCGAGTTTCGTTTCCTTAGTTAAACATGTGATTACGTTAAACACTTTGACATCAATTGCCAGGTAACCATTTAAACCATTTCTTAATTAATTTTACCATCTGAGTTGCTATATTAATTTGTAATGTTGTAAATTTTAACTATAATTATATATCTGCAGTTACAGAATAATTTTGTTAATCCATAAGTAAATTTAACCTATATACAGCCATTTCTTTAACCAAAGATACAGCCTATAAGCCTTCAGCAAATTTCAGTTTAAAATATAGTTGCCTTTTGTGCTAAATAAAGGAGAAACGTGTTAGTAAAGCCATAGTCTCTGTTCAGATTTTACTGTTATTAATTTTATAAAACAATATGTTACCATACAGTTTCTTGCACGAACAAACATTCAGTTTCTTGCACAATATTACAATTCTGTTTTGCACATGCTTTTTTTGCACTTAACCTTTTGGTTCTGAAACTAAAATTATGTTGTATTTTGTTTCATAGTTTACAACTGGTTCAACAATAACTCGCAAAATTTAATAAACTTAACCTTTTTGAAAATTTTTGCCTTCAGAAGAACTATGAGTGTAAAAATCAAAATTTGTGAAACTTCAGTGAATATTAATGGATAGTTATATATAATTTAAAATATTAATTACATGTTTCAAAATTAGAATTAATGAAGGCTGTCTTATGACAAAAAAAAATACAAAAATAATTTGATAAAGGCTGTAAGTAAATTTTGTTTAATTAAATAACTTGGATGGGACCGCTAGCAAATTTTTCGAACCGCAATCCTCAAAGGATTTCATTCCAAATTTAAAAATCTAAAAGTTTTTTTTTTATTATATGAGAGACGTCTCATTAAATAATTACTAAACGCCATTATTTTTATTATTTAATTTCACTTAGTATTAAGGTTGGCCAACAAAACAAGAGTTATTAATAAATCAATGGTACTATATGTTTAATTTTGTAATGTTGTGAAAAGGTAATAAATTGTAATAAATGTTGTATTATAAATGGGGAGGGTTTTTCTAACTTTACTTTAGGGGAGGGATCTTTTAAATATAATCAAAATCAATATTGTAAATGTAAACTTTTCTTAAATTTTCTTTTTTTAATTATAACTAAGGGCATATAAATTTGTATCTTTTACCTAAGGGCATATACATTTTTTTGAATATCAGTTTACAGTTAAAGTAATAAACAAACTGTTTGTCATACGAATTGTATTTATTGTATTTCCTGTAAATAGCTAACTCAGGTGCTCAATATCAACTTTAAATAAGGCAAGGTTACAGATATTTTGCTGTACTTGGTAAACCTTTATTTCTCATAGGATTGTATGTACCATCTTAGTTTTAGCCCAGCACGCTTTCCAAATTGTCGTCGATATTTCTTAAAGGTGGTACAGGCAGTAGTTTTTGAGTTATTAACGAAAAACTGAAAAAAGGGACATTTGGGGGGCATCTTCCCAACAAAAGTGCCAAAATTGGCTTCTACATGAATTTTTTCTGCTATTTAGCCTTTTTTGTCTGCATTGCCTGTACTATAAATTAGTTCATATATGAAAAGAACAATTATTATTATTGTTAAGACACATACAATTTAACTGAAATTGAATATTTTAAATAGAATAAAATAATCGCTTGAATAAGTTGACAATAAATAAATAAATTTGTTTTATTATCCACTTCACTAATTGTATATATACTAGAGTGCAATATCTTTTATTTATGTGTTAGTGACCTATTTTGTTCTTCTTTTGAGCATTTTGGAATATCTATCACATCATCAGAAAAATTCCTCGATGAGTAGGTTGCCAAATAATTGGACAAAAACATAAACACAACACATTAAAAGCTCCAATTACTACTTACTATCAAAAATAATAAAACAGACAGTAATCATTTCCGTCCTACATATCTTTAAAGCATGTTTAAGTTCAGATAGCTACATACTGTACTTAAACAATAACACAATTTTAAGTCAAAGTCAGCTTTAGACGGGAAAGGGGTACATCAGATGTGTTGTTTAATCTGGCTCGCAACATCTATGATGCCATCCTCTGTAATAAACATAGTTATTCTAGATATTGCTAAAGCTATCAATTCTGTCAACAGTGTGTTGATCTTCGCAAATTGAATTTAATTAGTTATAGAGGAAAGTCTTATTACAACCATAAAATGTCAAAACTATGTATTCAGCAGGAAACAAATTATGTCTGTATGTGTCTAGTGATAGTTGTTTTGTCGACTATGGGGTGGTTTAGGGAAGTATTTTGGGGTCATTTTGTTCCTGATTTATATAAATCATTTAAAATAAATATAGAGGGCAAATTTTTCTTTTTGCTGATGGCCCCTCTAGTTTATTTTTATTAAAGGAAGAAGTACTAACAAAACGATTAAAGGGCTTATTAGAAGTATTGAAAAAGTTGTTAGAAAAAGAGTTGACTCTTAATGAAATGACTGAAACCTAAATTTTACTGAGAGTTAACACTAATTAATAACAAGGTAAATGCTATAAAATTGCATTCTTGTATTCATTACCTCAGCAATACGGGTTCATGCAAACAGACTCACGCTAACCTTAGAGTAACATAATTGATGTGTTCAAGGTACTTAGTGAAATACTTAAAATTTAGGAATTGAAACCCCTTAATCTTACTGTGGGTTACTTTATAAATTTCTTAAACTAATCTACTTCTTGACATATGACCACGATGTCATTGTATCCACCTACAGATAGCATGTTTGTTTACCCCATAGTCTGCTGAGCTGTCTTATCTCCTTTGTTAATATTATTTGTTATCCATAGCCTACTGTGTCTTTTAATTATTGATCCAAGCAGCTATTAATTGACAGGGCCAATTTGAATTCATATGTTTCTGTTTGGCACATCCTGTGATTCCCATTCAAGCTTGTTTTTTTGTAATATTTCCTGAATGTCTGAACGTCCTAGTCTGATCTACAAACATTTTAAATGTAAGACATTTTGAAAATAGGACAAACCTATACTTGTTTACTTTGTGTTTATAGTTTTTAAAGTAATTCAGAATTGACCCTCCAACTGGCAAACTGCATGTTACATGCAGTGTACAGGGTGCTGAACGCAATCCGCACAAACATTGCAGAATTTGCATACCATCCGAATTTTGATTATTTAACCCACTAAAATCCATCCAATCGCAATAAAACCGGCACCGTTGGAAAGGAAATGAATAGAACTTTAACTTTTGTATTTAAAACTTACATACCTAATCATCATTTTAAAATTGTAGAGTGTAAAACATCTGTTTAGTATGCGTAATCAGACATCAAAGAAGAGCTTAACTACATTGAATTCATCAGACTTTTATCTTTCAATTGGTGTTTTTTAATCTTCCGTGTCTATATTTGGTTCTGAGCTAGGGAATTTACGATAAAGGCTTGTCATTGGTCAAAGATTGAGCCAATAAGCAAGCTTCTTTTAAATCGATTTTTACTGTCATAGATCGATATATTCCTAACATGTGTAATATATGGTTTAAAAGTGAACATTCTGAAGTATTAGTCTATATTCAGTTCAAATGATGTAGTCTTGTTAGGCTGGCACACCTTCTTCTTGAAACTATGCTTCATTCTGTGAAAAGTAGCCATCACTGAAGCGCTACCACTGTGAGAGATAATATTTAAGTGTTGATTTGTAATAAAGTTTTAGTGAATTTATAGAGTTTATAGTTTGTAAAATAGTGTTTTATTGTGTTTCAGTTATAAATAAATAAGTGTAGAATGTGTTATAGGTAAAATTCGTGAGACGTTTAGCTAT
>JAGFPH010022500.1:0-12560 GCA_018207615.1 Philaenus spumarius | reverse complement strand
CAAGACATCTTTTTTGTAGCCCTTTTGATTCCCTATTGGATGGTGTAGTAAATATTGTAGTATTTACTGTGTTGGTATAGGATGCCGGGTTGAACAAACCAATTAGTACACATAACTTAACTGTTATCCTTTATCCAATTGTTTTGACAGTTACACCATCCGATAGGGAATCAAAAGGGCTACAAAAAAGGTTTATTGACATTTTTCGTTAAAATTTACGGTTTTAGTGTAATTTAGGTTTGAAATTTTTAAACAGCCGCCACTTTGAAACGCATTATTAGATTTAATCGTTTATTTTTCTTGAGGTTTATCATTGTCAGGTAAAACTGCATGCCAAGTTTGAACTCAATCAGTCAAACCGTTCTCTAGATATGAATTATTTTGTACAAAAAACAAAATGGCGGATATATAGGAAACTAAGCGTTTTAGGACCTATGTTTATTGGAAGTTTTGTTCTTGTTTTGACCAAAGGAACAATTTGTGGAAGTCTGGAAACATAATTTGCGAACACCCCGTATATTTGACTTATAGGGTTTATCAATGTGTTCAGAAAAGATCAGAGAATAATATAGTAATAGTTTTGTTTACTTATCATTATTAAGTACAAGTATAATGGATAATAAATCACAATGAAAACAAATTTCACTAAAATTTTGAACTTTAGAGGCTGCTCACATTCACTAAATTAACTGAATTAAAATTTCAAGATATACAAAATGTTTGAAATTTTATAATAAACACAAATATATATACAACCATGGAAACTTTAAAGAATAAAAAAAAAAAACACTTACAGGTAAAAATATCTAAGCATGTCACATTTCACGTTTAGGTTAGAGCTAGTTTACACAAACGTAATCAAACGTTTTCAAACCACATCTTACTGCTGACAATATTGTCGTCTGCTATATTTTTTTTTCTCCAATGAAGACAAACTAACACTGCCTACTAGATAGAGAATTCAATTTACTTTCATTCTATTATTAGCTTCGATATATCGATTTTACAAATCGGCTCTTATAGAGTCGATAGCACGTCACAAGGGGGTCGAATCAGATCTTTTAGAGTCGATTGCACTTCGAGGGTTCAATATGTTTTTTTTTTTCAAATTACGTTTAACGATAAAGTGTTTTACTTAAAAGTAATACGTTTATATAATTATAATTATGTAATATGCTTTTTTTTATGTACTTGAAATTTATAAATAACTTATACTAACGACCGTTCTTAGTAACGGGTGCTTAGTGACATTCCATTATAATAAGAAATACATTTTTTGTACTTTCACAAAATTTTTATTGAGTCGTGCCGACCTAGTTTGCCAGCAACGGCTTTCTCGAAGGTAACTCAAAGAAAAAATTTAATTCTACACACAACCGCCTTGTTATAACGCATTTAGGTTACGTATGGGGGAGGGAAGATCTGATTAACAAAGAAGGTTGTATTGAAGAAGTTGCGATTTACTTAAGTACATTTGTTCATTTAAAACTGAACTTATTAATTAACTTCTTAATTTCTAACACTTCTAAAGCATCTAACTTCTTACCAGTACAATTATTAACATGTACCGGGTGTCCCACGAAGAGGTCCCTATTTTTGAATTGATATGACAGACGTATAGAGCGCCCTACAGACTTGAAATTCTACAGTCGTGACTAACACATATGTAAAAGAATTACCCCTGAGTATCAGTTAATTCTGACTGATCCAAACAAAATGGCGGGAAAACAAAAAAAAAACAACAAAATCAGCAATCGTATTTTAAGGGCAAACCTACTTTTATTTAGAATAGGAACAGCTACAGCTGTTTAGACTATTGTAAATCTATCAGCTGACTGCGTGTATCCACAACAATGAACATATTTGGTAATAAACATTGGCATTTGTTATTAAGTTGCATTGTAAAGTGTCTTATGTAACATGCCGTTTTCAACTGAGATGTTGTTCCTGGGCTATTGCCTTTGAAAATGATTATGAAGCAATAAGGTGTTTTAGGGAAAGGTACCCAGGTGTAGTTCCACCGTCAAGGAAATCTATTTGTAAGTGGAAGACTATCCTACTAGAAACGGGGTCAATACAAAAAAAAAATACCATAGATCCTCCAACATAGAAAATGAAGAAATCGTATGTGCTGCTTTCATGGAATCTTCAAATACGCCTAATTCAGTACAAAAGGTGGAATCTGATACAGGGATACCGAAGTCATCTGTCCAAAGGTATGCCAAAAAGAACAAAATCAAACATTATAAAACTCATTTAGTTCACGGACTGCTTGAAGATGATCCTGACAGACGATTGGAATTTTGTTCGAAAATAATTGAAAAGACTGACGTAGATAGCAAATGGCATGAAGGAATCGTGTTTTCAGATGAAGCGACATTTTATCGAACAGGAACTGTAAACAGGCATAATTGTCATTACTATAACACAAATAATCCACATATCTTACAAGAAGAGAAATTAAAATCAACAGTTATAACAGTTTGGGCTGCTGTTACCAAGGATGGTGTTTTGTCGTATGACATATCCCGACAAACAATGACTGGAGAAAGGTATGCATCAGTTTTAAGCAATCACATAGTTCCTCATCTTTCTCAGCCTAAGATGAAAGACGTTTTTTTCCAACAGGATGGAGCTCCTCCGCATTATGCTAATGTGGCCAAAGCAGTTTTGGACCAAAATCTTCCTAACCGTTGGATGGCAGCAGCTTCATGGACTGGCCCCCAAGGTCTCCAGACTTGACTGTTTGTGACTTTTTTCTGTGGGGCTTTTTGAAGGAGAAGGTTTATCGTCATAACATTGCGACAGACGATGAACTAATGAGGTTGATCGAAGAGGAACTGTTGTTGATACCTCGAGAGTTGTTCAGCACAGCGTATGACTGTTTTCTATTTCGTTGTCATCAGTGCATTGCGATCGATGGACATCAGTTTGAATAAGGTTTATGGATCAAATAGATTTAATTTATTTATGAGTTACTTATATCTTTAATTCCCTAACGTTGTTTGGTGCTTAGTAACATCGTTAGAATTCAATAATTATGTTGTAACACTTAAACAAATAAAACTATTTTAACGAAAAGGTACTATTACTTTGATATCCCGCCATTTTGTCCTAATGTGTCAGAATTAACTGATACTCAGGTGTATTTCTTTTACATATGTGTATGTTAGGACTGTTGAGTTTCAGGTTTGTAGAGAGTTCGGTGCATCTAATATACTGTATTAATTTAAAAATAGGGACCTCTTCGTGGGACACCCGGTATATTACATTAAAGTCTGTATTATTCTGAAAATCTAAAATGTCATGTGTTTTTAAATGTCTGGGAAAACAAGAAAATCCCATATATTCCTAATAATTGCAAAGATGTTTTTTTATTATTGAATACACTAAAATAACTAGCATTATCAGCTAATCAGCAGCGTATTATTTAACAATCATGTCTGGTCTGGGTCTTCTAACTTTCTCTTGGCACTTGTCTCGGTTTTTTCATCATGCAGTATTTGAAAGAACTCGTTTGCCTCTTCGCACTCGTATTTTGTCCAGTTCACTCATCACTGAAGCTGTTACAGTTATTCCAAGCTCCTTCAAGACAAGGCACAAAGTGGCCTTTCCTTTATTGAAATTTAAAACAGCATCATAAATAAATACCACATTCAATAGTTTGTAGGCCTACAAAACCTGTTTTGGATTCTGTGACTTTCCATGTAGGATTTTCTTCAATATGTTAGGGTCTGCCAAATCCTTAAATATAGTCATTACTTCACACATAGTAATTTTAGGAATGTGCATGTGCTTGGAATGATCATATTATTCCTTTTTGACAACGGCTCGCTGATATTTGCACCAGTTCTCTTCACGATAGTAGCTTAAAACGCTTGATACTTCTCGACTAAAAGTTGAATATCTTTTTTCTATTTGACAGAAAGTGATGGAAGTGGTCTTAAATTAATTCTAGAACGTAAGGCAACACAAAAAAGCCATACAAAATTCAGATTAAAAAAATTGGCCCTCCAAACCCCCTTAAATAATTACAAAGACAAAGATCCTAACTTGTCAAAAAGTAGAGTTTATAAATTCAGTTGCAAAATTTGTAATGAAGCTTTAAGCATGACAAACAGGTCGTGGTTTTAAAACTAGATTAAGTGAACATAACAGAAGTTGGCTGATGGACAATGTTGATTTTAGTTTTTGTCAACACCCAGATCTTCCCTCCATCATCACTAACCTAACCGAATTACAGCCGCCTTTGCCAGGCGGTTGTTTGTTGTATTTTGTTGTTCCTTTAGTCTTTCAGTAGTCTTCGAGAATGCCGAAGCTGACGAAACCTAGGTCGCCAATAAAGATTAACTACAAAAAAGTTGATTACCTATTGAGATTATATATTATAACCAGCTGGTCCTATCCGGCTTTGCAAAGTTAAACGTATATTAACAACAACAAAAAAAACAAATAACAATAAATATATTACACTATGTATTTCTTATGGGGATTTTTAGTAACTTTGACACCCCCCAAACCCCCTAAAATTTTAGATTTTTTTTTGAAGCCTTTCTTAGCGAGCACCTAGGGCCCTAGAGAAAGCTACATACCAAAATTAATTCCAATCCGTTCAGTGCTTTTTGAGATTTCGTGATGAGTGAGTGGTATAGTATATACATAGATTAACAGGTGTCGTTTTGTTGAATTGCAAATAATCGGTGTGCCAGCTTTGCATTATCCTTTCATTTATTTAGGACACTTGAATATAAAATATTACATACTTAAAAAAATTTGTAAAAACTTGATATAGGTTTTAAATTAATCTTCTGCCCAGAGACAAAGACAAATAAAACATAAACCTAACCTAAACATAAAAAGTAAATTTAAAAAATTGGTTTCAGATTTTTCGTACACTTCTTCTGTCTTAACACGTTCACTGCTAAGGACGCACATGTGAGCTTGACACTGAACACTATCAGAAGCGGCCGACGCACAGTGCATTGTGTGCTTCGCACGCCAACCCCCGAATTGGGAGTATTTTAAATACACAGTGCATTGCGTGCTTCGCACGCCGATTTTAAGCCTATGTACGTCCGCTTAAAAATATTAGTGATTATTATGTAGAAAGGTTCAAAAATAAAAAAATAAAGTAATTTCTACTCATTTAGGCTATAAATATAAAAAATAAAAGATCAGCTCCTAGCGTAGGAAATACGAAATTTGCGTAGCAGTGAACGTGTTAATTAATGTAAAACTCTTTGTCATCAAGAGTTGTAACGTGTATAGTTTGAGTTCACTATAAAGCTCTGGTCCCTCGGCAATTAAAATAGAATCTCTTTGTTTATTTCATATTAGACGCAACAGGTACAGTTTATATATGCGTTTGAAAGGAAGTAAAACAAATTGTTCGATTGAGTTTGGAACTTCTGTTAGTGCGAGACAAACAATTTCATCGGAGTGACAATTAATTGTTCAGTAATGAATGTAATAAGTATTGGTTGAAAAATTGTAAAACTCTGAAAATCCCAACATCTATTGCTGAATTTTTTGCAGTTAAATGTCAAGGACAGAAAATTTCTAAAACTTGTTTTTGTATCGTAGCGAATAAACTAACAAAACGGGCATTACCAAAGGCAAATACGATGTATTTTTTTTTTTTTTTTTTTTGAGTGAAACTTTTGCCTATATTAGATATTTTGATAAAGGTAAAACAAAAACCTAAGGCCTTGAAGTTTTAAGGCCTTGAACTTTGCACATTCCTCTACAACTTTTTAGAAGTTGTGATTAATATGTTCCTTGTAATAAATTGATTTTTTAAATAATAATAATAGCTTTATTGCCATTAAAAATTCTATATGCAATAGGTAAAAATCATATTGGATTAGAGAACAATATATTATTTTACACTACAAGTACCCGGTGATATATATCAATCAAATCACAATTCATGAATTCTTCCACCGAATAGAACACCTTTAGCTTAAGCCATTTTTTAATTACATTTTTGATTTTTTTTCTGGCGAAGTCCTTAAATGCAGAGGCAGTTTATTAAATAGCATATACTTTTGGTAATAATAACTCTTATGCGTTTTAGCTAGTCTTACACTAGGAGCTATAATATCACATTTGTTTCTAGTATTGTAACAATGTCTATCATATTTTTTATCAAATTGTAATATATTTTGTTGGACATAAATTAAGTTGCAATATGTATATAGGCAAGGCAAAGTCATAATCCTAAGTTTACAAAAACCGGGTTTACAGGATTCTCCATATGACAACCCAATAATGAGCCTTTTAGCTTTTTTTTTGCAAAACTCTCCCTGATGGACGCGAATTGCCCCAGAGCCGTACACTTTAAAAAAAATGTTTTGTATCGTAGCGAATAAATTAACAAAACGGGCAGTACCGAAGGGAAATACGATGCTATTTGTGAGTGAAACTATCGCCTATATTAGATATTTCGATAGAGGTAAAACAAGTGTTTAAGGCCTTGAACTTTGAACATAACTCTGCAACAACTTTTTAGAAGTTGTGATAAATATAATCCTTGTAATAATTGATATTCATCCCCACTATGCAATATTACTGCAATAAAAAATGTGATAATAATTTTGTTGCTATTAACGACCTATTAAGATAATATAGTAAATAGACGTGCGGGCAAACAATACATTTTACTACATGTATACCACATATGTTCCAATTAAAACGGAGAGCAAATGCTAAAAGTACTAACAATAGTTACAAGCGATAGTCGCACAAAGTTTACACTATGGTAAACTGTTAAATATAAATTATTTTTCTCAGAATTTCAGACACAAATCCAGTACGGAATACATTCAAAAACAACTGCTAAATAACAGAGCTTAAATTACAACTTACATTTTCTATGTTACAGTACACTAGGTCCGTTCGGATTACCTGCACAAAACAGAAACCAATATTAGAAATTCACTATTACATGACATATATTTTTACTTAATAACATTTGTTAAATAAGTTGAAATTAATTAGGTAATATGTACAAAATACATATAAAACACGTTATATGGAAACACGTTCTATAATCAATATGGAAATAAATATAAGTGCAAGATGATAGTACAAACATGGAAGATCCTTTCGCCATATGTATTGTTACCACAAGACAAGCTGATACCTTAACCATTATTTGAACTCTTATCAACTCAACGAACTACGTCAGCTGAAGTGGATGAAAAAAATTGTCAGGCAATTTTAAATACAAAATACACAGACAGCCAACTACAACAGACGTAAAGTCCAGGAGTAATCATATCGCCCATATATAAAAAAAATGGCCAGGTCGGTTTATCGTCTCCTCGATCAAGATTTGTTCCACCTAATGACCACCATTTAAGGTTTGTTCATCGTCCAAACCACTTGACCAAGACTTCTAGGAAACATCGTTTAACATATAGCTCGGACAACGAATATTTGTTATGTAATTTAACTGTCAATGGTAATTCGAACACAGAAGGGGATGCAATGCGTTTTTTGTAGGCGCCAGCAGAAATCATCGCCTGGTAAGGAATGGAGCTGCTAAACATACCATAAAAATCAAAACAATACAATTGTAAAGGCAATTTAAATATGTTTACGAAATCAAATATGGACTAATTAACGAATTATTTCAGATTCAGCTGAAAATACTAAAAATAGATATAAAACTATTTCACTCAACTCCTAAAATTTGTAGAATTAAATAACTAACAACACCATAAACTTAAATCTAATGAATGACGAACAACTAACACATTATAAACTACGGATATAAAATAAAACATCGACTTAAAGTAAAGATACACTGTTTATAAAACGTAAAACACTAATGTTTAGAAGAAACATCACAAAATAAAATTACACAAAGTTTACACACCTTTTTGAGGTAAAATCAAGGCCGTAGCCAGGGGTGGGGGTTAGGGCGTCAACCCCCCACCCCCGAAATCCCGAAATTTATTAGTAAAAATTAATACTAGGTTTAAAAAGTGCAAATTAAATTATAAAATAGACAACACAACAGAGGATCCAGCAACATATTTTACATCATTGTGCAGTGCATGCATACAGAAATTTAGGTTTACTTGATTAAACTACAACGTAGCCCACAATACACATGGATGCAGTAGATTACAGCCTTACTCTCTTGAGAGCTTGATCTTACAAAAATAAGAAAACTATAAAGGTTCAACAAAACTACTTTATTCTAACAAAACACGAAATGCATTGTGTATTGAAAATTCTTTCAATACGGGGGTTGGCGTGCGAAGCACACAATGCACTGTGTATTGAAAGTCCTCACAATACGGGGGTTGGCGTGCGAGGACGCAATGCATTGTGTATTGAAAATTCTTCCAAAACGGGGGTGGGATTGCGAAGCACGCAATGCATTCCGTATTGAAAATCTCCCAATATGGGGGTTGGCGTTCGAAGCACACAATGCACTGTGTATTGAAAGTACTCCCAACATGGGGGTTGGCGTGCGAAGCACGCAATGCATTGTGTATTGAAAGTCCTCCCAATGCGGGGTTTGGCGTACAATGCACTGTGCGTCGGCCGCTTCTCATAGTGTTCAGTATCAAGCTCACATGTGCGTCCTTAGCAGTGAACGTGTTGAAAGGGATTAGATTCAAATCCCCGGTCCTGACCTGACATCCCCCCGAAAAGTTTTCCTGGCTACGGCCTTGGGTAATATTTCACTTGATTGCTAAATTGTTTATTGGGCTTGCTTGCAAGTGAAGGAGAGAGATAGTAATACACGTTTTATGTAAGTGATGTGTGTGTAAATATGTATGTAATGTGTTTGAATAAAGACCACGACGGACGTCAAACCTCTATTAAATAGGTGAAGGCAAATATGCAAGTAGACTCCGGTTACTATTAATTTTTTTGTTGACTAGGACAAACAAATTTCAAAGCTTTTTAAGTTTTTTTTTTAAGCTGTTTCGCTTAATGATATAGAAAATTTTCCTTCACTATCTGATTCTAGATTTCTGCAGCCTAAAATTGAAAAATTCATATTACATTCATATGCTAAGATAAAACAGCCTTTAGCTGCTGCAATTAAACATAAAATTGGGTGGAACTTACTTCTCATCAACCCTTTATCAGTATTTGAGTTAACTTTTGGAAACATTTAATCAAATACACACTGCATACGAACAAACCGTGTAAAATATCCAAGCGATCGACTACGCGGATCTCTTCATAATTTTAGTCACGATTTCCATTTTAAAATAATGTCTTTCCTGTAGGCTCTTTATGTTAGGGAAGTGTTGCCGAGGGCAACTTGCAGTCGCTTTATAGATTACAATTGGTAATTTAAGGTTTAATCGATACTTGGGTTAATCATTCGAAGACAAAAGGAACTGTTATTGGTTTTAAGGTAAACTTTCTTTCAAACACTCGTGCACTTTGTCGGATAAAATATTCTTAGAAGAAAATGGTGCTGATCCTTAGTCAAATGTAGTCTTTTGGAAATGATGAAATTTTGTGAATACCAAAATAAAGGAATTTGCATTATCAATCACATGAAGCAAAATGATGGCCACAACTCGTTAATGGAAGAAAACACGACAGTAAAATTTTAAAATAAGCTTTTACATTGCAATACACGCCATCCTTCAATAGATATTTTTTTAAAGTAAAAGCTTTATTAGGGGCGTTGAGCACTTTTTTGGATGGAGAAAAATGATTCAACTCGCGCCACCGTCTTCGTCACCGCACGGACACACTCTTTTTAAGTCGCACCTCCGCAATTATTTAAGGTTCCATCACATCTCCGCAATTATTTAAGACACAGCCACATCCCCGCATTTATTTAAGACTCCAACACACATTCGCAATTACTTAAGGTTCCATCGCGTATCCGCAATTATTTAAGGCTCTAAATACGCAATTATTTAAGGTTCCATTACATCTCCACAAATATTTAAGGATCCATCACATCTCCGCAATTATTTAAGGTTCCATCACATCTTCGCAATTATTTAAGGGGATCCGAGCCCTTCAAAGACCGATTTTCCCAAAATTTTGAAAAAAAATTGTTACTATCTTTTTTCAAGGTGCATGTAATTAAAAGTATGTGTACAAAATTTCAAGCTGTTTTGAGCATTTTTTGTGGTTTTTTTTGCTGTTATTTAAACAATCGGTTTACTCGAATTTTGTCGTTTTTAGAGTATTAGCTGATCTTTACTCTTTCTTATTTCATAAATATTTGTTATTTACATTGTGTGATTTATAAACATAGGCGATTATAGTGTAAGGGATATAACATAGGGAAAAACCTACAGAGCAGGCGAATTTTAGAAGGTAAAAAGGCAGATTTTCATTGATTTATGTAATAAAAACTTTAAATGCCATTTGCCGCAAATCTTTTTTTCCGTGTTTTGTTACACTAAAGTTTGAATAACTTTTGAACTATAAGAGATAGAAACATGAAATTTTTACAGCATTATCTTGATACCTTTTGCAACAATCTAGAGTATGGAAAATGTTTTACCTTATCAAATAGGTTTTTAATAAAAAAAATGTAATTAAATTTTTTTTTTTTTTTATTGTGAATATTTAAAAGTTTATATATTTTTACCTATGCAAGCTAGAAAATTTTCAATACTCTAAAAGTTGTATTAGCACATGCATATTATGAGAACAAATTTCATTTAAATTATTTCACAAACAAAAAAGTTATTCAAATTTTTTAAACGTGAAATTTGGTACAAAAAACCACTAAAACCCATATAAAACAAAAAATATGGGATGGACAAAAAATTAATTCTTACAAATCTTTTTTTTTAGAGGGTTTGAAGGTAAAAAACCTATAAAATAGTTGAAAAAATAAAAAAACTTTAAAAAAGTTGCCGAAGGGCTCGGATCCCCTTAAGACACAGCCACATCCCCGCATTTATTTAAGACTCCAACAAACATTCACAATTACTTAAGGTTCCATCGCGTATCCGCAATTAGTTAAGGCTCCAAATACGCAATTATTTAAGGTTCCATTACATCTCCACAAATATTTAAGGATCCATCGCATCTCCGTAATTATTTAAGACACAGCCACATCCCCGCATTTATTTAAGACTCCAACACGTATTCGTAATTATTTAAGATTCCATCGAGTATCCGCAATTATTTAAGGCTTCAGTTACGCAATTATTTAAGGTTCCATCACATCTCCGCAAATATTTAAGGATCCATCGCATCTCCTCAATTATTTAAGGCTCTATCTTATCTCCACAATTATTTAAGGATCCGTCGCATCTCCGCAATTTTTTAAGGCTCCATTACAACATTAATACATTCATAAAAAAAATACTTCTTAATAACACGACAATAAAGTTAACTATATGACGCTAAAAAGTTTTAACTTCTGACGACAGTCCCACGGCTGCCTGCTGTATTTTTGTTTATTTTGTTTAAGGTGAAAACCATAAGCGGGAACTTGGAAATCACGAGCAATCAATTAATGCTTGTAATTACCCAATTTTTAAGTCTGGAAAATTTAATTTAAATTTAAATAAAAAAAAAGCGAAATAATTGTAAGTAAAATAGTAAAGTATAAATTAATATATAAAACATTAAAAGAACATAAAGTTTTATTTTGTTAGTGGATTGAAGTGAAATTGGAGTTAAAATCATAGTTATTAGCAGTATACAGTATAAACATAATATCAACGAATAGAAATTTTTAAATAATTATAAATTACAGATTAAAAATTATTGTATTATAATTAAATATAACAAAAATAAGATATAAGATATAATTTAATATCTTGATAAAATGTTAGGAAATCCTAAAGATAAAATCCAAAATCTGGACAAATCTGGAATTTATTGTATAAACTGTGAAATGTGTCCGAAGAAATATATAGGCCAAACTAAAAGAAGTATGAAGACAAAAATTAAAGAACATTTTTCCCATATAAAGTACAATAGGCCAGATAAGTCTGCTATGGCTAGACATTGTTTAGATGAAAACCATCATTTTAAAATAGAAAACTCTGTATTATTGAAAAATGTAACTAAACTTAACACAATAGATGATTGGAAAACTTTTTATATTAACAAACATAGTAAAATAATTGTAAATAATGAATTAGAAAATTCTATATTAATATAAAAATAATGTATTGTATGAGATTATGTTAGTAAATTTTTACTTTCTCCACCCTATACGTAGTATATGGAGAAAGTATTGTTTTCGTAAAAATGTTCGAATTTGAATTTTCAGTTGAATTATCTGTTTTGGTGCTTCCAGAACCCCAAAAAATGGTTTAGTGCAATTATCTGTGTTGGTGCTCCCTGAACCCAAAAATATTTTTAGTGGAATTTTTTGTTTTGGTGCTCCCTGAACCCAAAAAAGTGTTTTTAGAGTGGTGTCTGTCTGTCAGTCTGTCAGTATGTATACACGACCAGAGAGGACACTATTGGTCCGATTTTCATGAAATTTGGTATGTAGGTACTAAACCCTAATATCTCCAGGCGTTTTTTTCATTTTTTGGAATTTTTAATTTTTAAGGTTAATTTACCCCTAAAAACCCATAAAAACGACAAAA
>JAGFPH010022499.1:0-12563 GCA_018207615.1 Philaenus spumarius | reverse complement strand
AAAAAAAAAAAAAAAAAAAAAAAAAAAAAAAAAAAAAAAAACCTTTCTGCGTATAGTACCTCTAGGCAGCACTATATACCGTTTCAAAATGACAACGCCAATTAATTGGGAGTCGGATATACCAACTCCTTTCCCCTTCAGTTTAGAGTCCAACCCACCTAACAGAAAGTGGTGGATTCTGAAGTTGTCGGCTTACCAAGCCAAGGACCTTCTCACAAACTGGGGCGTCGCACCGGGTGACACCCTTGAGGTAAATCGAGGTAAAATACGTGAAGAACTCGACGCTTTCCGCGACAGCACACCATCCCCACCATTAGTATCGACCGAGCGAGAAACGCCACTTCATCCGCAAGTGGTACAGGTGCTCCAAGTATTACGGGATCAAAACATTGCACCAGCCCCACGATCACCACAAACACTCCCGTCCTCTGCTCATTCAATGCTACAAGCAATCTAATGTTTCGATAGTCAGCCATCGGAAGCTAACCTCAATGCAATGCGCCACCTTGTACGAGCAGCTCGCCTTCACCCTGGTTTTGACCGACAATTTCTATTAGAGCTGGTCCCAAAGGCTTCTGGCCTAGTGGCAGCTATACTCGAAAATGCCATAACTAATAACAACACGGTCGAGCAATTTCGTGACATAACCATAGACGCCTTATTTCCACCTCATATAAAACACGCGGTCATAGCACAGTTGGTGTATAGGTCGCAACGACCTAATGAACCACTGGCTGACTTCATTGGTAGTATTTGCGATATGTCTACCCTCCTTGTACCATCTATGAAGCAGGCCGACAGGCTCTCAACGATCCTGTCTGGTATGAACACAGAGGTTATGTCACGTTTAGTGACGGTGGATCGCCCAACCTCTATTTCCGAACTACTCGCGCTGGTTCCCCACCTTGAGAGATCACAAATACCACTACAGTTTTCCATGGTTGAAACTCAACCACCAAATTCAAACGCGCCAGATTATCACTACCAAAGAATGACTTCCACACCTTACCCACCGCCGCTCATGGCACAACAATATCCCAGACCACACTTCCTTAATCGAAATAGTCAAAACTCAACAAGACCTCAGTACGGACGAGCCAGCGGTAGTACCCAATACCAATCTCAAAATAGCCGTCGCGGTGGAAACAACTACCCTGCCAGGCCTTTAAAATTAAATCGGAGGGGTCAAAGGGGCGATGAGCCACCTCCAAAAACACAGACAGCCCCAGCTAACAGTGGTATTGACCACACCTACCAACAACCAGCTCCGAGCCCCAAGGGCCCATTGAAGGTTTCGGCTGCGACCGCGGGGGTCGTAACTATCAAAGCAAACATTGGGCCACACCTAGTGTCATGCTTGGTTGACAGTGGGTCAACGTACTGTTTAATTAGCCAAGCCTTTTTCAAGATATTGGTCAAGATACCCAACGTAATTAAACAGGTCAAATCAGTCAATTTATCCGCGAGCACCGCCAATGGTCAAACCTTAACCTTCACGTCCCAAGTCACCATCCACATTAAGCTGGGTCCCTTATCGTGGAATATCCCCTTCCTATTAGCACCAACCCTCCCATTCCAAATTATTTTAGGTTGTAATTTTTTACGTAAAACACAGGCTATTATTGACTTTCAGAGTCACGAGATTCGTTTCCCCTACGCCTCGCCACTTATCTGCTCAATACTACCCGAGCAACCAGTAACAATTTCACCGCAACCCTTCAGGTCAGGGGCCAACCTATCACCCCTTGAAGTGAGTAAGGTCGCTGACCTTATTGCTCAATATCCACGCACCGTTACAACCAAACTGGGGAAAACCAACCTTATTAAATACACAATCAAGGTCAACTCCCCTAAAATAATTAGATCCAGGCCTTATCAATACGCCCCGCCCAAATTGCAAGCCTTACGAGAGCATATCGAGGACTTATTAGCCAAGGGGGTAATCAGTCCCTCCACATCACCCTACTCCCAAAAAAGGGGGCAAAACGCGCATGGTGGTGAACTATAAGGCAATCAACGAGATTGCCGACCTGGAAGCCACCCCCATACCAACGCTGGAATCGGCATTCCAGTACCTGGGAAAGGCAAAGTGGTTCACACTGCTAGACCTTAACCAGGCATACCTCCAAATACCCTTAGACGAAGAATCTCGCAAATTCACGTCCTTTGTAGTGCCTTTCGGACAGTACCATTTTAATTTTGTCCCCTTCGGATTGGCTAGTGGTGGATTGGTACTCACCAGGCTAATTGAGAAGATCTTCGGTGACATCAAGTACAAGTACGTCTTCACCTTCTTCGACGACTTGTGTGTGTACTCCGATGGCACTTTTGACGACCACCTCCTCAAGGTGGAGACGGTGTTAAACCGTTTACAGTCCGCCGGACTAACCGTCAACCCCGATAAATTGACCGTGGCCGCAAACAACATACAGTTCCTCGGCCACGTGTTCAAAAATCAATCCGTTTCCCTCCATCCCGACAGGGTACAGCCAATTGCTGACTATCCCACACCCACAAATCTGAAACAGGTTGCCCGATTTTTAGGCTTGGCCGCCTTTTACTCAAAATTTATTAAAAATTTTGCAGAGATTTCCCGACCACTCAATAACCTCAAACGCAAAGGCGTCAGATTTGAGTGGGGCCCACCCCAAGAGCTCGCCTTTAATACTTTGAAGAGGGCTCTAACGAGCAACCTGATTCTACGCCTCCCCGATTTCTCCAAACCATTTGTTGTCCATTCTGATGCGTCAGGAGTGGCCTTGGGCGTTTCCTTGTCTCAGGATTACAATGGCGACCTTATGCCGGTGGCCTTCGCTTCACGGCCACTTAACAAACACGAGGTAAATTACAGCACAATGGAGCTAGAGTGCCTCGGCGTTGTGTTTGCCCTGACTAAGTTCCAGCAGTACCTGGAGCATAGAGAGTTCCAGCTGTATACAGACAACTCAGCGTTGTCTTGGCTGTTGAACCACCCCCGCCAAGTCGGCAAGTTAGCAAGGTGGATTGAGTTAATAAACTCATTTAAATTCACCGTGCAACACATTAAGGGAACTGACAACATTGTTGCAGATTCCCTGTCCCGCCTTTTTGAGCCGTCGGCTCCAACGGCAATCCCCTTCATCCCATCACCTACAACCAGCACACCCCGCCCCTTAATATCCACCCTATCCCGTATCCCTGAGGTTTTCCGGGATATTCACCTTCATCAGAGGGACGACCCGGAAATCCTAAAATTAATTAACAGCAGGAACCTCCCACCCCAATTCTCTATTCTGGACCGGACCTTGATGCATCTTGCCCCAGGCCAAAGATCGTCAAGGGTGGTTTTGCCCAACAAGCTCATGGACATGATATTTAAATATTACCATGAGCTACCTATTTCTGCCCATTTGGGAATTAGCAAAACCTTTGCCCGTATTTCCCAATACTTCTGGGCTAACGACCTGAAGGGTCAAATAACCCAGCGAGTTAAGTCCTGCGTCAAGTGCCAAAGGTCTAAACAGGCCCAAAACACTCGCGTAGGACTGCAGTCTTCTGAAATTCCCACGGCCCCATTTCAGAAGCTGTACATCGACTACGTCGGTCCCCTACCCAGGTCCACCAACCGAAACGCCTACATCCTCACGGTTGTAGACGCGTTCACTAAATTCACCATGCTTTTCCCAACGAGGAACTCCAAGGCGCAGACTACGGTCAATACATTGACCAAATGCGTCTTTTCCTACTTCGGATTCCCCAAGTTCCTCGTCTCCGATAACGTCCCCTCCTTTAAGTCTGCCGCCATGGCACAGATGTGCCTAGACAACGGCATGACACATATATTTACCAGCCCATACTACCCCAACCCATCCCATGCGGAGCGAGTAAACAAAAACCTAAAGGTTGCACTCCGCATTTACCACTCCCAAAATCAAACAAGCTGGGACCAAGATCTCCACTGGTTCCAGCTTGCATTTAACACAGCCCCCCACGTCAGTACCGGTTCCTCCCCAGCCTCCGTCTTTTTACGCCACCCCATCAACCTCCCCATTGACCTGGCGTGGAATATGGACCACTTGGTCCCCCCTCCACCTCAGCTGGCCACAGACCAAGTATGGTCTAAAGCCCTGGATAACCTGGCAAAGGCCCACCGGGCTCGTCAGGCTACCTACAACAGGAACCGGCAACCCAACCCCTTTCAACCCGGAGACTACGTTATGTGCAGGGAGCATCACCTTAGTGATGCATCCAAGCGCATAACCGCCAAACTCCTCCCCCTGTGGTCAAGACCACTAATAATTGAATGTTTCACCACCCCTGTTACCGTGAGGCTCATCGACCCCAAAACCTCCCGATTTGTTAGAACGGCCCACATTTCACACCTCAAACGGTTTTTTAATCCCAACACCCACCATTTAACAAATAAACAAAATTGATTACAACACCCCCGTACCATAGTAACCTCAAAAATCGCCCCAGCTATTATGTACTCGACCGCAAATAATCACTGTCACCACACTTGGAGGCCAGCGGTCAAGTGATATTAGGTTAAGTTTCATCTTCTTTCCTTCTTCTTTTTAACCTGCACACAATAAACATGAACCCCTACCTCTCCAGCGCGTTGCTGGGCTGAGGTAAGGCTACGTTGCCTCTTCACCGAGGAGTCAACTCTACCGCACGGCGCTGCCAGCGTTTGGGGATTTAGGGACAACCTTTTTCCGACCATCTTTTTTTTAACCTCACTTTTGTAAAGCCTCACCTGTGGTTTGGCGGTTTGGATGGGTCACTGTGTGTAATGCGCTCTTTTCTTTAGTCTATTTTTTTAATTATGTTCATTGGTTAAACAATTTTTCATTTTTAACTTTTTTTTTATTCATACACCTAATAAAACCGAGCCATGCACCTGTGTCACTTCTGGACTTAGCCTGGACTATAGGACACACAGACTGCAGCTGTGGGAGTGCTGTACAATCGAATCCTTCAACACCTTCATTTCAAACCCATAGACACCTTCTCATAATGCCAAATTTTTTTTTACCCACATACCTAATCCACCCACCTCAGACATTACAACACCCAATAACTTCAATCTTTTAAATTCTATCTACCACTCTGGTCTATCTAGTATTAAGCTATTTCTATGTTAGTTTTAAGAATTACAATTATTCCCATTGTGTTTTCGTTTCAATGTTAATAACCCAAAATTTATTGTATTCTTGACGTGAGTAACCCACCACTATGGACGACACGTCAAGAAAGCCCCCAATTATATCTATTTATATATATATTATGTGTACAATTACTTCATGTTAAATGTCAATGTACCTACGTATTGTGTTTTATGTCAATTACTCGTTTGCCCAAATTTATATATATATTATGTTTTTCGTACCATTGGTTGAATGTTTTGTTTTTCGTATCCGCCCAAGTATATTTATATAATTACATCGAATGAGCATTATACCTTTTTTTTAAACAGAAAGCGCAGCGTAAATTCACTTACCCCCAGCAAATAGCGAACCCCTACCATCCCAACCTCATACAAAGATCTTCTAAACTTTCTCTCAGCATTGTTGTTTCCATCTTATGAACATTTCATATGTTTAGAAAAAAGTAGTGTCTCAAGCCTAGCTTCTATGCTACACTACGCCTTTGTTATACTTTTGGGGGGGACCGTAATACCCACATTCTATTAAATTCTACATATATATGCATTTATATGTATATGTATAAAGTTAAAACCGTATCCACTTCCGCCATAGCATTCGGAAAACCCGACTATTATCCTTTTCCAACACTTACCTACCCCTAACAGCCCACTGTTACATAATAATAAAATACCAAATTACTATATTTTTTATTTTTATCAATAATTCAGTAACAATTCGAATCCATTTTTGGTGGTCCTGCTTGGATTTTAGATTTAATTTTTTGAAAACTTTAAATTCAATTTAGCTTTAGTATTTCCACAGATCAACCCAGATTACCTCAATCCATCAATCCTTTAGTCTAAGTCAACAATTTGACCAAACCCTCCATCATGACTTATTAATTATTATCAATAACAAGCTTTTGCACCTTTTAAGCTGGTTAACCAGGGTTAACCATGCTCTTGTTTAACAGGCCTGTTTCTTAACACCTTGACTCACGTAACTTATGAGTGGTGTAGGAGTTGTTCGGCGAACTTAAATTTAACACAAATCATTACCACAGGCTAGGAGTCCTGCTGGTAAGCAATGTCTGCAAAAAAAAAAAAAAAAAAAAAAAAAAAACCACAGGCTAGGAGTCCTGCTGGTAGGCTATGTCTAAAAAAAACAGTAGTGGAAGGAGTATAAAAAAACAAAAAAAAAAAAAACAAACGGAAAACCTTGCAGCCACAAGCAACCACACCAACACCTGACCAATTAAAGTTCCTACAACAATACCCAAATTTCCAAAATCAACCAGCCATTAATCCATCTTAACTCCTTAAGAGGGGACAGGACTCAATCGTAAAACCACCTTTTAGTTTCCAAAGTGAACACTAGGGTAGCTCTACAAGTTCTTCCATATCACTACTTGGAGCGCTGCCTGCACAAACTGAGTTATAAAACTACCTGCTCCCAACTAACAGGGAGGGGGAGATTCCGAGAGACAACCGAAAAAATAAAGTAAATAACACTGTTTCACAATCACAAGCTAGACCGGCTGGCCTTTAGCCGTAATAGAAAATCATGAGGGCGATAATGCTTACAAAATGTAGATCCACCCGTAAGTATAAGAATCGCGTTGACATTATTAGTAGCCTACCACTCATAAGTAAATATTGAAATCTTGAGTTCTCTAATGGTACATTACTTGTAAATATTATATTTATAAACAGAAATTCAATGTTTTTTCAATTCATTACTGATGATTTTAAAAAGTTGTCCATCTTGGTTTTTTTATATTGCAACATGGTTTGCTTGTGACTTAATAGATTATAATATTTATTGCCACAAAGTATTATTATTTTTACCGATGTTGCCTGTTTCAAACACGAATAGTGTAGCCTAATGATAACAAACATTTTGCCATACCAATAAGTCTTATTTACTTCAGTAAAGTATATTGTACTTGTACAAATATAAATTCAAATATTGTAATAGCAATGTTTTAGCAATATTTCTTCAATACCTACAGCTTTCAAAGTTTGTGTATACCAAAGTCATATTATTTGTCATTTTTCTGGTGACTAAAATTCCAAAAACCCTTAAGATATTACAGATCTAATATCAGAAGTAATATAATATATTACTTATAATATAAACAAATATAATATATTATATTTGTTTCCTAATCATGTTTCATATTATTATATTTAAGATGTATTATATTTATTTTGTGTTTCTTTGAAATTGTAAGGCGTGCTGACTTTGGATGGGGTATAATTTAAACACGTAAAATCCATCCATTACTGTCAAAGGTTCCAAACAAACGGAACATGTAAAATTGGAAGGGATTTGGATAAAGCTGTCACACAAAACCACTTGACTTGTCACGCCTACTTGACACAAAAACTACTCACTGTAAACTATGAAAACTGGTCCCGCAATCAAAAAATATATCATTTGCATGAAGAAAAAAAACGAATTCAAAAGTTGTTCTTTTTCATACAACATACAATATTGGGTTTTTGTTTTTAATAACTTTCACGCACAACTTTCTAGTAATTAATTTGAATACAATAAAGTAATAATAAGACCTAAATCATCTTAAACATCGGTTTACATTAAACAATTCTTTATGTGTAAAATAATTATGTTTTATTGAACACACCAAAGTAGTGTTCTTCAATTATTTAAAAAATCCAAAAGTAAATAGGCACTCTTTATGGTTACATCATGCTTATTGCCAACATGAATAGCTTTTCCAAGCAATTGATTTGAATAAAATTATAAAATTGAAGTAATAATAAGACTACAATTAAAAAAATAATAAGACTACAATAATACAACAATTAGACTACAAGTAAATAATAACAAGACTACAATAATACTACATTTCAATAATAATAATACTACAATAAGACTAAAATCTTACTTATATAATAATTCAGTAAACCCTTTAAAAGTTTGGTAATACTATTGATAGCTATTTCTGAAGATCTACCGGACCGATTTTAGTGCTGTGTTTGTTTTAAATGACAGAAATTGTTGTCATTATTATCAAAAAATTATTAAATGTCAATTTTATTACATGGGCATATTGAAAAGGGCACTTTTTGAGTTTTTTGGCTTTTATGTTAAAATCCTATTGATAGCTATTTCTGAAGATCTACCGGGCCGATTTAAGTGCTGTTTGTTTTAAATAACAGAAAATGTTGTCATTATTATCAAAAAATTATGAAATGTAAATGTTATTTCATGGGCATATTTAAAAGGGCACTTTTTGAGTTTTTTTGCTTTTATGTTAACATCCTATTGATAGCTATTTCTAAAGATCTAACAGGACGATTTTCTTCTGGTTTGTTTTAAATGAAAGTAAATGTAATTATTATCAACAAAATAAGAATTGTCATTTTTATTTTATCGGTTTATTTATAAGGACTTTTTTAGTTTGCTTGGTGTTATTTTAAAACTCTATTGATACCTATTTCTGAATTTAGTGCGTTTTCTTTTAAATTAAAGAAAATGATGGAATTTTTTTATATGAAACGATTGATACCTATTTCTGAAGATTCATTTTGCCCTAGGACATTTTTCAGCCGACCTTGGGAGGCTTTTTTCGCTGGTTTTAATAATAATAAGACAATTGAAGAAATAATAATTCAAATGTCAGCTTCGGACAGTTCTTCTACTTCTCTAATTTCTCCATTATCAACGATCTTGGATGTTTTATTAGCAACTTTATTCTCTTTGCATTGAGTATGTACGTCGGGTTTCTAATGGGCATCGACCTGCATACTCTGGGGTCAATAAGTTCAGACAGAATACAATTCTTGTAGAACTTTTCTAGTTTTAAAGACGTGCCGCGAGGCTGGCAAAAGAGTGCCTGGTGCTCCTAAGTCCTTGTTGTCCTATTTTGATTTCGAGCTGAGGGACAATGTGGGAGACGTTATTGTAGTTGGCTCTCATAATAGCAAAGCACTGAAGTGTCGGGGCGATTGGCGGACATAAAATTCTGAACATCCTCCACACAGTTTTCTTGTTGAAGCATACAATTAGTCAGATGTTCCGCTTCTCCGTTATAAATCCGCTTCCGTTATATAAATCATAAAAAGTAATGTAAAGAGTTGAAACTTCGTAACATAAAATTTGACAATAGAATTTTATGACGCGAGCGGTGAGGGTTATGTTGTTATGTATGGGATTCCCAGAAATGGTCAGCGCCTGCCATGACAAAGACAACAGGACAGGATGGGTGGTATGCAGCGTCAACCAATAACAATATCGGTAACGTACGTAACGGTATAGCGTAAGGGGAGGGAAAGGGGAATGTTTGGCAATAGTTGTCATCTCAAGACAATGACTTCACTCTTCAGTTGATGTTTATTCTGACAAGTAGTGTATAGTCTGTTTGTACTTTGTAAAGCATTTAAAACAAAAAATTCTATTATTTTTTTCAGCAAAAATATTATTTAATCTTAAATGTTTTTATATAAAAATTGGAAACGTCAAACAATAGTTTGCCCGCCGTAATAATTACGGTACCGGGACTGTCCGTGATAACTGATAATACAAACGCGCATTTGATTTTCAAGCGTCTAGCTGCAATAAAATGTTTCAACTGTAGAAGTTGTTGAGGTTTGATTAAATTTATTAGTAAGACTGATTCGATAATTTTAGGCTACGGTTTTAATTTTGCTTCATTTTGATAGAAATACTTTCATAGTTGTGAATAGAGTATAATGATGCTGTGTAATCTTATTTTTATCTACAACTAGTGGACCCAGCAATGCTTCGCTATTGCATGATTTAATTTAAAGGTTACTAAAGTTATTCCATTTCATTACATTGACTTAAGTAATCGAATTGCAAAATGGTTTTGTGCCACTTAAGAATATACTACACAAATTTAAATTTATAGTATGTAAACCTTTATAGATAATACAATAACATTTTGTTTGCTTTTACCTAAAATTAAAAAAACTGACAGTTGTTAAAAATTGTAAAAAACCTAATTCTAAATTGGTTGCAAATAAACATGTTTTGGTTCATTGTAGGCTTAACCTAAAATCATGTTCAGTTTTTGATAAAACACAGCTGTTTTATATAAATTATGTAACAACCAATGTTTGAATTGAATTAAAATATAGTAAGGGGCATATTACACTGTCAAATAATTGGTCAAAGTTGTATCAAAGATCTTTGATGAAATCTTTGACAAAGATTTGTCAAAGAATACATATTACACCTGCCCAATTTCTTTGATTAACTTTGATATTAAATTAGATATATTTTGGGGTTATGTTTCGGTTTATTCTTATATTTTTGTTATTGTATTAACTATTAATACAAAATTACAGTTTAAAGATCGTAATCCATATAATAATAGCGAACTTCTCCAAAAACTAACTTTATTTTCTATCAGTTAGTTTTTAGCTAACTATTAACTTCTATCAGTTACTTTTTACGGGACTAACTAATAACTTCTAACTAGTTAGAATTTTTGACTAACTTTCCCAAGTATGGTATAATGCATAAGTTTAGTACTTACTTTCTTTTGTTGTTGAGTGCTTCCAAACACGTAGTAATTCTTCGTTTCTTCTTTTTTGATGGAAATGTTTTTAAATGACCCATGTCAAAATCGAACAACAGAAAATCTGCTAAATATATATGTGTCACTAATCACTATGTAAGTATAAGGTCACTACTGAAACAGCAACGAAACTCCTTTATAGTCTCAACTAGGGAACGAACGTACTAGCACAGAACTGTCAGCTGTCTGTCACCAGTACCACATTCTAGGTAAAAATGATACAACAAAACTGGATTTCGGCTTCCGGTGCAGGTTTTGCGGATGAGTCATAATAGTGGCTCGCAGCTAGGGCAATCACCTTCAGTCTCACGAAGACTGAAAAATACGCTTTTTAAGTGGTTTCAATAATATCAAGTAAACGTACTTTCAATTTTCAGACATACCTGTTAGTTAGTAATTGCTACAAAAAACTATTATTAAATTTACAGTTTTAGTTTATTTGATTTTTATATCCAATTCATACGGGGTACGAATTCAATGATCTTATTCCTAAATATGTTATACTAGCTGTTACTCGCGACTTTTATTCAAGGGTCGTATTGAGTAAGGCTAACAACAGACGAGACACCGGTGTACGGGATACTAGTGTACGGGCAGTGTACGGGACACTAAATGTACTATCAATTAAATGTGTGTCAACAGATGAGACACTGAGTAGCGCGCTACCAGATTCTGTGGCTCTACGGTGTCTCTCCCCGCGAGAATCTGGGACACCGGATAGTGTCCCGTACACCGGAGTCTCGTCTGTTGTTAGCCTAACTAAACCACAAACTTTTGATATAAATAGAATGATACCGGAATTACCGGTATTGTAAGAAGTTTGCAATCTTCCTTGCCGGTGAGCGACGCTAGTGAAACCTGGCGGGACATCGATGAACTACTACGGCTGCCGATCCATGTACTTTGTAAACTCTAATTGCAGAGGTATTTTGAAACGACAAAATAAAATACTTCTAATGAATATAACTGAAATATAGACGATAATTTTAACGTCACAATACTTAAGTTGGTGTAGGTTTAAATTTAAAACATACTTATTTTAAAATACAATTTTTACGACAGAATTAGTTTTGCTAGAAAAACGTTGAAGTCTTATGGAGAAATAGATATTGAATTTCTTAAAATAAAAATATAAAACAAAGCTTTTAGTAAAAAATTTTTGTATAGGCTGATACGTAAGATAGTAACAAATTATTTGTCTGTTACGATTTTTTACTGAACGTGCCGGTTCTCGGTGAGAAAAATATAAACTATACCCGCCCCATGTTAAACTGGAGATCAGAGCCGTGAGCGGTTTGGCTGACTCCGGTCCCCTCTTAACCACCTAAACAATCAATACCCACCTAATTTTAAGAATTTTTATGTACATCTCATTGAGATTTTAATGTGAAGACATGTAAAGCACCAATCTAGTTTTAGTATCCAAGTATCACCACCATATCGAGATTAATTGCATAAACTAATCAATCCACCATATTTCAGTTTCACCTACTAACACACCTTTAATTCTGCCTTATCTAACCTTTTATTTAGGGGGGGACTTTCAGTAAACTAACCAGACTTCGAACTTCACAATGCATGGCATGGAATTTGGATGTTCGCGATCAAGATCGACCGGCCATCTTTTCAAAATTGCTAAACTCATCAAACCCTTCCACATGGTCGCGATTAGGTCTTGTTTGTTACTTCAGACTTCAGTTTGCCAAAAGAAGTCCATTGAATCTGCTGCCTTTTTCCATTATTAACCTATCCTGCAATTACACCACTTGCGGTAACCATCACTCCCTGCGCCTTTCTTTTTGTCAAGCCTTTTATATTTGTTACACATTTTATTATTTTTTTTTTTTTTTTGTCGCAAGGGGGGG
>JAGFPH010022498.1:0-12564 GCA_018207615.1 Philaenus spumarius | reverse complement strand
CTACTGTATGTGTACAGGTTGCGAATGGGTTGAGGGATTTGTTAAGCACTAACATGCACATAAATCGTGGGCATAGAGTTTTATAGAAGTCTAAATTGAGAATAGCGGCCTTTACATTTGGGCACTTTCTTGTAGGAAAGAGCCGCAAGCGGGAAAGAGTCTACTGTATGTGTACAGGTTGCGAATGGGTTGGGGGATTTATTAAGCACTAACATGCACATAAATCGTGGGCATTGAGTTTTATAGAAGTCTAAATTCAATTCGAGCATTCCCATACTCAAAGCTTCGTAAGGCTACTTTGTCGTCTACTAAGTAAAAGAACATTACAGATTTTTTTCGACCTGAAAAACAACAAGAACATAAAATGTTTAGTGTTTCATGAATTACTGTACAGAGTTTGTGTTTTGCAACATTCTTGTTCTGTATTTTCGATTAAAACTTTGTTTCATTACGTTTTAACGTAAATAAATGTGTTCCTCTGATAATCCGACTTTTTTTAGTGATCCGACCATACTCTCGGTCCCGTTGGTGGCCGATTAGCGGTGTTCTACTGAAGTAACAGATGTAAACTCAGAAATAACTACAAAAAATTGGTTGGCAAAATTTTGAAATTTTTCTTTTTGAATCCGAATTTTAATAAAAGAACAGGTTTATAACTTCCTGAAACTAAAGTAAGAACGTTTCAAAGTGTAAACATGGAGAACTTGTGCAAGGTTGAATTTACGTTTTGTGCATGTTAATAGATGTAGTGCTGATGGAGAATGTTTTTTTATACTTACTTTTTTCGTTAAAAATTGTGCCGGATATAAAATTTTGTATAAAATTAAATAATGGTTTTGCATAAAATTCTTTATTTAATCAATAAATTATTCTGAAAAATGCCCAACCTTACTTTTTGAAATTTTAGATATAATATTACAGTAGAGTCCCGCTATTTCGAAAATGCGCCTATTCCAACAGAGTTCAGAAAAAAAAAACAGGAGAAATTAATAAGACGTTCTTGAAAAAAGTACATTTATTGTTATACATTAAGTTAAATTGAGACATTCATAGAGCCTAAGCAGCCTAAGCTTGATGAAAACGCCTGAAACCAAATTGGAATGAAAGCTGGTTTTGTTTCCTTCACGTTTTCCATCCATTTTGCGGGAAGGAAGTTACCGCAACAAGCATCCGGTAAAAAGTATACCGGGTCCTTCAGAAAGAAGGAAATATTAGATACAACAGCTAGGCACTAGTAATGTTGTTGCCACCTGCCAGTTGCGTTCATCTGTTTTTCTCCTCCGTTTTCGTTATCTTGAACGAATTTTATTTTTTCTCGATCATTTTTCAAGACGATGCGGTACTAACGGACAGACTGCGGGATGACAAAACGGACAGTTTGAACAACCTATCCCTTCTCTTCCGTTTTTAGAAGAAAACAGAATCGTAACGCAATAGAAGAAAAAAACGGATGGTGTAAACTTACATTAAGGTGAGGTCAAGAGTATTTGCCGCGTCTACGAGTGATATGAGTTCAGTTTAGCGTTCACCTCCTCCTCGCTTTCCTCCGAGCCGATCAACGCTGTATAGAACCGACTCTAGCAGATGTCCCCGCACTTAATTTACGCCTTAACAAGTTAATACGTTAATATTATTCATGAAATACGGATATTCCGAATTCCCGCTAAACCGAACAGTGTTCGGTTCTAATTAGTTTGAAATAGCGGGACTCAATTGGTTGAATTGTATGTAAAGTGCTGCCCACCACATTTTTGTTGGTCAATAATATGGTGGGAACTAACCATCTAACTCAAACTGACACACAAAATCTCATAACAAGTACATTTACTAACTTCAAACGCGTTTCAACGACAATGTCGCCATCCTCAGTGATGCACGGGCAACAGTAACCAAACTATAACCACTGAGAATGGCGACATTGTCCTTCAAACGCGTTTGAAGTTAGTAAACATATTTGTTGTGAGATTTTGTGTTCAGGGTTTATTCTATCTAGTTACTTTCTCACAAGACAAACTCAATAGTTATTTACTGACAAGTGAAGATAAATGTATTAAATATTTTTTTTTAAATATGGCATTCATAAAATTTTTATTAATAATAAACTTACAATATGTTTCTTTCTCTTTCTTCAACGAATGTAAATACTTGCGTCTACGTTCTTTCAAAATGTGTTGCAAACGTCGAAACTGTTCTATATAGAGCGACTGGAGGCGAATGAGTTTATCTCTAGAAATTTTAGTCACCTCTTCCGCAGTATAAATAGCCGCATGTCTGAAAAATAGTAAAATTTTGTTTGAAAAGATAGCAAAAGTATTAGTGATTCGTCCTGGTACTTCAAATTCGATTCATCTATATATATAAAATCCAAATACCACTCACTCACTGACTCATCACAAAATCTCAAAAGCTACCAAACGGATTGCAATGAAATTTGGTATGTAACTTCCTCTAGGGCCGTAGGTGCTGATAAGAAAGGGTTTTAAAAAAATCAAAATTTTAGAGAGGGTTTGGGAGGGGAGTCAAGTTTACTAAATCACGGTTTCTCCAAAACCACCGAACAGATTGGAATGAAATTTGGTATGTAGCTTCCCATAGGGCCATAGGTGCTCGCTAAGAAAGATTTTCAAAAAATTCTAAAAATTTTAGGGGGGTTTGGGGGGTCAAAGTTACTAAAAAAAACCCAACGGATTAGAATGAAATTTAGTATGTAGCTTCCTCTAGGGCCCTATGTGCTCGCTAAGAAAGATTTTCAAAAAATTCTAAATTTTAGAGGGGCTTGGGGGGGGTGTCAAAGTTACTAAAAATTCCTATAAGGAGTACATAGTGTAATATATTTATTGATATATTTTTGTTTGTTAATATACATTTACTTTGATTTGTCTATCCGTGCAAAGCCGGATCGGGCCAGCTAGTGATCTTATAATGCCTACCATTCTACTACAGTACTAAATATCTTAAATATACTGAACATACCTCATCGCATCAATAAATTTTAGTGTTGAGCAGAATCTTTTCAGTTTCAAAACCAAACAATTTATCATTCATTTACTTAGCATTGAATTTACAATTCAATAACAAAATAAGTAAAAATATAATTTTAGAAATAAACAAATAAGAAAATAATTTTAGAAATAAACACTGTCATTTGACAAAAATGTTTAAATAAATTAATTAAAAAATGTTTACTGTACTTATAGCTTGATGTTCTGAAGTTATAATGTATTTCCAAAATAAATGGAATTTTTAATAAATGAATATATAAGCTGAAATAGTTTACATTTTTATTTTAAAAACGCCAAAATTGGGGGAAAATATAAATTGCGTATTAAAATTTTAAATTCAAGTTTTCCTATTTTCAAAACAAACAAAAATTTGAGCATGGGAAACTTGATTTTTATTGTTTCCCATTAATCCTGAAAATTTCATAAAGATAAGTATTGAAGCAAAAAATTCGTTGGCCTAGACAGCTGATCGACACAGATGTGCAGAACACTAACACAATTTGTTTAATGTATTAATAACATTAATTTATTCACATTATGTTTTAATAACTATTATATTTATTATAAATGACATTATTAGTCTTCCAAAATAATAGTTTCAATACTTTTACTTATTTAATTACGGTGAAATAAAATTTTTTGCAAATGACAAAATTTCATCAAATTGTCTTTTTTACGCATTGAAATAACTCTTGACAATATTTTGTCGAATGGCCTTTTCTGCGTATTTTAAAACTGATCAAAAAGGTTAATAATCAAGTACATCTTCTGTAGCCCTCACTTACTTAAGAGGGTCTTCCAACTGACTATCGACACTTTCAGCGTCAGAAGACTCTTGGTCTTGCGCTCGCCACACATTGTCCAACATGGAAGGTTCGACATCGCTATCGGATTCACTCGCATAGTCAAGAACAAGGCTGCCTTTGGAATTCACTTTATAAGCATCAGTTTCAACTGTAAACCAATTTAAATAAACATTCTATGAAACTATCATGCATAGTAAAACATTTAAATTAGAAACGTTAACAAATTTCTTATTTCCTTTAACACATTCCAGAAATTTCTGTACTTAAATTGTCATTCTCTGATCAAATTACCCAACATTGTTAACAGATTTAATCAATACTATAGGAACACAAAACAATAACCTTGTAGTGTTAGTATTAGTTAGGAAACAATTAATTAGTCTGCAAACTTTCTTATTATACAGTCGAATTTGGTTTTAACGGCCTCGGCTAATACGTCAACTCGGAAATAGCGTCATTTCTTTTACGTCCAGTCAAATCCTTCTTTTACATTATTATAAACCCCTGTTTTAGCATCAATAAATATTTTAACCACTTGGTAGTAACGTCATAAATATACAAAATATTTTTTACTTTAACACTTTGAACCCTGGACCCTTAACGCATTGTCGTGTGTAGCTACCTTGGTGTTTTGGTAAAATTATAAAAAAAAAAATCTGTTACTTATTTTATTTCAAAGTATAACATATTATATATAATTTTAAAGACAAAATAATAAGCTTTAAGTAAATGTAAATACTTCAAAGGTTTATTAAAAATACAAAATGGTAACAAATTATGAAAAATGATGAAAATTTGTACAAAAAAAAAATAGCTACATAGTCCTTTAGTTTACAAACACTTTATTTACACTTTACAAACACTAAAAAAACACTTACTAACTATAAAATTTTCATCAATAAAATACCACTAATAAATAACTGTTTAATTTTTATTAAGTTTTCAGAAAAACTCGAAATTTGCGACGTCTGCATTGATATAGTATGATATCATATAGTAGACCTTTCACATGTTATTCTAAAGTCTCGCCAATAGAAACTATACAGACTAACTTAGTACCGAGCTAAGTAATTATAAACATCTCAAGAATACAAACCATACTGACTCACTTAATTAGAACCAAGCAAACTTCCTATAACCACTCCTAGATGACGCTGATGAAGGTACATTTTTGTTATAACCGCTCCTAGATGGTGCTGACAAACTATCTTTTACTTTACACGGAATATTTATACCGATAGTAAAGTAACTGAAGTTTTGTTAATTTGTCAGTTTTCTTTCATGAAGCCGTAGTCTAGTGGTAACGAAGCGTCTTTCTGATCACAAGATGCCGAGTTCGAATCTAGGCTAGGGAGACCAGATATCTAATCATATCTGTGGTTTGAGGGTAGGAGGGCGGAAGTAAAGCAAACGGTGGTTGGCTCGCTTCCAAGCTGACGGGATATGACTAGATATCTGGTCTCCGGCTGGGGCTGTTTTGCATAATTTTACTAAAAAATTTATATATTTATATATTTACTAAAAAAAAAACAGGAAAAAAATACTAAACAATTGATTTCTTGAATGGAACGTATATATTAAGCAATAAGTTTAAGGCAGTGTAAGTGAACATCTATTTTAATGTTAATCTTAAGCATATTCGCCCTTTTAGACTTCACGAATTTGTACATTCGCCCTTCTGTCTTTTTATAAAAATGTTTATATTAAATTAATTTGTATATTTAGATGTTCGTCCTTTTGGCAAAATATTCTTTAAAACATATAGAAATAAAAAAAAAAAATTAAAGTAAAATATCCAAAAAATGTCCCATTTGCCCTTTTGGCAAAACACAGTCGATATACCAACTAAGCTGAGTTATAGAATTAAATAGAGTGACCCGAGGTATACTCGGGCTTCGGTAGCTAGCGCCGCGAACTTGGCCCGACCTATACTCGGGCTCAGGGTTCAAAGTGTTAATTTCAATAAACATTTTTAAATTATAATGTTTTGTAAATATAACATACCATAGTAAACGTCACCTTTTAAGGTGCGATGCCACTGAACACAAAAATGTACTGTCAGTTGTGTGTAACTAAACCCATGACCTTGCTGGGAAAGTATTAGGACAAAAAAAGCGCGGGATAAACCACTCATTAGCCTGCGAGACATTTACTCAGTTGTGATCGCTTCCCAGTGTGAATTATTCATTAGGAGGGGTGGGACAGTTAGCAGTGTTGCTATAGTGGAATCCCCCTCTACAGACTTTGACGGAACCATCCCGAGATTACATTTTCCCACATTTTCAACCTACTTTTTTTGTATGAAACGTTAAAAATAAAGTTTCAGTTACTCTGTGCGCATAAATAAACGTGTGAAAATAAATACGTAGTTTATTTCGCGGTTTGATTCTCAGGAAGGAGAAAAAAGGTGGCCCGATATCAAAGGAAAGGGGACTTCTAACATTTTTCGAGTTCTGAGAAAACTGAATTCAAAGTTTGACATTGGCACATTTTTTTAAAGTTACTACTTAATTTCTAATAGATGTTTAAGTTGCAGAAAAAGTTTACATTTTGATTAAAAAAACAAAAATTAAATATTGTACATACAATAGGGCTATTATTTTTGGATTCCCGATTTTCGGAGGAGATTTGGATAACCAGGGTTTCAGTTGACCCCAGTTCGGTTAACCGGGGTTTTACTGTACTGTAATTTTAGTGTTTGTTAAATTACAGTAATGCTACAGTTTGTTAATAGTTCACAAAACATGTATTTAAATGTTTAACCTAATTTTTTGCTCATTAAAACTTTACACGCTTAAAAATGTTACTTAATTTATAATTGTAACATAACTAATTTATAATTGCGAGGTGACCTCAGCTCCAATTAGCTCGAATTACCTGGACCTTACTGTACATTAAAAGAAAAGTATAGTTTTTTCTTTTTAATAAACGTCATGCATAAAATTGTCAATAATAGTAATACTGTATAGCTGTTTGTCCTTTCACTCAAGCTAACAAAAAATACAATTTCCTATTGGTACATCTTTTGCAAGCGTACTCGGATGTAGCGTAAACATTCATATAACCACGTTTAACTGTATAAGAAAACAAACTTAATAGTTAGATTGTAAAAATATATATTTATAACACAGGCAATAATAAAGAAAACACTTACCAAATGGATTAAGCGCTTTGGTCGGTTGATTCAATGTTTGAGAAATATCAACCATTTCATTCTCATCTTGACTAGAGACCGACTTGTTCTCCTCGTTCTTTACAGAACGAGTATAATGGGACAAACTAGCTAATAAAGACTCTGTAGTTTGAGGTGGCATATGTTTCCCTGATGATTTTTGCCTCTGTAAATGAGCTCTACGAAAATGTTCCTCACATAACCTGCAACAAAATTAATAACTCCATAAAGTAAAGAGAATGTTACATCAGCGGGTTCCTGCTCAAGTAGGCAATGAAGGACAGATGTCTGGGCCAAGAAAGGAACAAAAATTATATAAAAACTAGCAAGTTCTGTGATGTTCTCCGCAACAGAAATTTGTCGATGAAATAAAATTTAGATTGACAAAGTTTATGATCCTTTTTAGCTAAAAAAAGGTTCAAAATAGCATTCTTACTCAAAATGTCATGTATGTAACAATTTTCCGACTAGCTACTGATCACAAAATTGTCTTACCAGTAATCTCTACAGATTTATTTATTAACCTTGGTTAAGAGCACAATTTGTTCATGAGATAAGTTAACCCTTTGCACTCTGGTAGGATGATTTTTAATATTAGTCATCTGGGCTCGGACGGCCAGTAGTGCTGGCCACAGCCATTTCTTTGTCAAGTATGAATAGTTGGTGCAAGTTACAAGGTAAAATCCCTCCATATGGCCAATAGGACCGGCCACACAAATGATCTGCATTAATTTATTTTAAGTATAATTTTGTCTGGATTGTGCTGAAACCTATAGTCCAAATCTTAAACTAATTAATTCCCGCTTCTTCTCTGGTCTGTGTTGTATCAAAACGTAGTAATATTCGTTGCATTATAACCTTACTAGCAGTTTAGTTTTACGTTGAGGTGGTCTAGGCTAGTGTTTTTAAATTTCGAAGTAATTTAATAGAACAAAAGTTAATTAGTTTATTATTGCTTTTAAGTGTTTTTTTGTTAACAAGTACTTGATTTTGTTTTATTAAATTACCAAAAAATATTGTTAGAGATAAGTTGTATACAATGGTTTATTTTATTCATTGAAATATATTATAACTATATATTTATAAAACTCACCAATACCAATATAATATATCTAATTTATTTTTATGGCAAAATAAAAGAGTTACTAAAAGCCCATATGTGATAAACCAAAATAAATACCCACTAACAACATTTCAGATTGGAGTGAAAAATAATTCAGAGCTGTTGACGACGCACGGTGAAGATGGCGGCAGAGCTGATAACAGTAACGTAAGCGGCCAGTCAGGCTAACCATCCGAGCTGTGAGGATGTCTAATTCGGTAAATATTCAGAGCTGACTGAGAATAGCGTATGGCCAGCAGTACTGGCCATCCGAGCGCAGAGGGTTAAGGATAACCTTTAGATCTGCAAGGTTCTGGATAGTGTGGATAGAGAGGAACAAGAAAAAAAACTTTATAGGGAAGCAAGATCCAGCTTCTATGAGCCAAAAGGAGGATCTAGGGTTATAAGTAATAAATTAATATTGCTTTAAAGTTAAACTGTAGGATTTCAAAAATAATTCTATAAAATCTATAGATTAACTGAAATGAATAAAATTTATGAAATAGTATAACCACAACTCACAAATAAGACTACAGAAAAGATTCAGTCAAGTTACAGTCCGAACCTTAACTCCAAAAACTATCAACGTTAAACCTAGCACATGTGTTAATAATAACAGGATGTTAAAGGGGTCTAAGTTAAAGCAAAGAACAGTATAAGTAGTAGCATTTAGGATGGCGCGTGGTTTGCGCAGAAGCAGTAATGCCCTTCTGCCTCCAACACCAGTCTTTGTCGTTTTGTAAGAAAAATACAGTCTGTGACAAATCCATCGATTAGAGGGCCGCCGAGCAATTTTTAGCATTGGGCGCGCTTTCAATTACAAGCTTCTGCACAGTACTAGGATTATTTAAATAGGACAAATTTTATATATTTGGAATCTGCGTGATATGTTGCAACTAACAGTATATCTTCCAGTTTAGTAAATGTTTGGAATTTATACAATAACAAATACTTCGATTTTTTAAATCGGGACATGAAAAAGTAGTAAAGCGTAAACTTTTTTTATTTTTAGGGTAGAAAGAAACTTAGTTGATCTACATATTTTATTTCAAACATTTTTCAGTCAGATGTTTGGTTTGTCCACAAATCGCTTGCAAATAAGCGCAACCAATATTATCAGGTAATAGCCTAATGTAAACATATTGTTTTTTCTTTTTCTTATATCTATAGTTAATTTATAATAATTAACTGAATTGAAGAGCGGGACAGTTAATTATTTAATGTAATGTAAATATATAGTTTTTTTCTTTTTTTATATCTATACTAAATTCATAAGAAACTACTTGAAGAGTTGGACAGTAAATTATTTAATGTAATGTAAATATACTATTTTTCTATTTACTTATATCTATAGTAAATTTATAATGAACTACTTTATAAGTAATAAAAAAGCCTTTAATTTAAATCGTATTTTAAGCGTGTTTAGTACATGTTTTATTTAAAATGTCTCGATATCATAAATTAAATAAGCCAACATAACTAGGGTTGACTGTATAATGCCCCGCCTAAACTTAGGAGGGGAAGTGTGGTGGGATAGGTACTCTGTCTCACACGCACTACCCGCCCTACGCGCCATCGTATATGATTTTATCTATACTAGCATGTACTGTATAACAATTGCAGTAAGACCTCGATAATCCGGCAGACTCGATAGTTAGGCATCATTCATCTTGAAAATTTGCACTTATTAAAAATAGCAGTTTTTGTAATTATTGAGTGATTTAAGCCCGGTCAACACTGTCTGTTGGCTCCGTATCCGTTAAAAACAGTGTGTAAAAATCTACTGCTCAAAAAACTTGTCCAAAACAAACATTTCAATCAAAATTTCTCTTAAAAATCGAACCGATTCAAAACAATGTGCTCTCGTTGTCCTTTAAAAACGTTAAAGGGACCGTTTAACACTTTCGTTGCTGACAGTATTTTGTTGAACTTATTTCACTTAATGAAGATTATTTGAACAAATTGAAGTCTTTGGAAAAAGATACATTGAATTTCTTGTAAATAGTTGTTCGATTTAAAACCGCTTTCAGGGTATCTACTAGTTCCCAGAAATAAAAATCAGTGACTTTTCATTGACTTTTAGGGTACAAATTTTAAAAATCGAGTTTCTATATGAAAGTCTTTATTCTAAATCACTTATGACTTATGTCTACTTCTCTTAGTAATACACCCAACTAGTGATACACGAAATGCGTGATGTTTTAGTCGATTGTCTCGATTGTTCAAACATCTCGAGCATCAAACAATCGCGCATCACTATGCCGCAACTTGTCTGCTCCGCTGTTCCCTACTACGCCCTACTCCCCCTTACCGAACGCTATTCCTGTTTATATTCATGTTTCGGCAAAAAAAACATTGAAACAACATAAAACACATAATTACTCCGCTTCATATATGCTCAAAATTATTTTACAGGCTAGATATGTCTTATAAAAAACTAATCAGGTTATTATAGGAAAAATACTTCATCACCTGGAAGCCTGGGGCTATGATCACAATTATAACATCAGGTCACTCGCACAATAGTATACGGAACCTTTTTTTTTTATATTTGTTACAATCCAGCACTCAGAGAGCTTATATTATAAATATTGTATGTGTACAAAATGATTTTGTTTTAGGCTTTTAAAATTTATTAGTTAGCGGCAATCTCTCTACGCAGTTAATGTTACATAGTTTCAACGTGTAATTTACGTGTTCATATACAGTACATGTGCGTTTATTTATAGTTTATTCCCTGCCTAAACCATTTTAAAGGAAGACCTCGATAATCCGGCATATTCGATAGTCCGGCATCACCAGATCCCTGAGCGTGTTGGATTATCGAGGTCTGTATTATTATTACACTATGAAAAGAGACATTTTTAAGCTTAAATTCCAGCTAGAATCTGTGATTTGTTAATTAATTATAAACAATAAAAAAGTCAATAAAATATTAAAATAAAATGATTTATTACCAAACAATTTTTGGATAACCAGATCACAAAATTACTTTCATATAAAATATGTTGTTTATCTATTAACACACTTACCCCATTTCTCTCTTATCTGTTTTCAGAGCTGCTTGGTTACACTTCTTGCCTGTGACAGCGTAAACATAAGAACATGGCTTGTAAGGTGCGCTCTTGTCCTCCAGGATGTGTGAAAGACAATAACTGTAACCTTCTACACATGTCTGAGAACATTTTCTTGGAGAATATTTACATGATTCTTGAAGAGCTTTACTCAACAACGCCATTGCTTTTTTCACCGGCGATGTATTTAATGCGGTTGATCCTTTTAACTGACGCTGCATGACTGAAATCATATTGACAAATAAATTTCTTCAAATAGTAGGCCTACAATAATTTACAGGACTAGCGTAAATTTTATATAGGCTATTCAGTTCATGTAGTTGGCTTCTTTGGAAGAATGTTTAGTGTTTTGTAGAGGTTGATTTATTTTTAAACCACAATAAAAGTGTGAGTCTGCATAGAGTTGTTATTTTATGCATTAGAAGGCAAAAAAGATACCTACTGTAAAATTAGGAATATTATTATCATGGTATTCTAATAGAAAAATAAGTTTGTGTAGTAGGCCTTCAGAAGACATTCTTATTACATACACACTTTTATAATATTTAGCGTAGAATTTTCAAAACAACTTATTTTTTACTCAAGATATAAATTCAACTGAAACACTCACCAAAAAGTTTAATAAACTGGAGTTTTGCAATTATTAAAGGGGTTGTGATTGTCGGTCATTTGTAAATGTAGCTGAAAACATTTATAATATTAGACTAGGCTCTATAATAAAACACAAACCAATATATAAAAAACATAATAGTAGCCTAACTAATTAATAAAAAAAGCTAATTTTACAATTATCTCAATTAAAATTCCATCAAAAAATAATACCTATAAGCTTTCTTCCAAACATTCATAAACCCATTCATACAAATCCGATTGTTATATATACACCTCTAGAATAAATAAAAAAATCTAAAGCAAACAAAATGTCCCTTGTAAATTTACGACTTTAGACTTGAGTTACATTTATAACCAAAATATATATCATTGAAATATATATCAGAAGGCAAATGTGGACCAAATACTTAAGAATACAGTCATCAACGCCCAATCATCCCTTACGCCGCGTGATAAATGCAAGCAGTAACATCAGAAACTCATTCACGTGTCAAATTAGGTCCATGGCCTCCATGTTAACGTGTGGCGTTCCTGAAACCATCCCAGTGACATACGACGACAGACCAGGCATATGGGATGGAGTGGAAATTGTAATGGAACTACCAAACCGGCTAACGAAAAACAACCACAAGGCAGTCTTGAAAAGTGAAGCATTGTCAATGATAAATGAGCTTTATGATCGCCATATCAAGATATTCACCGATGGCTCAGTGGACATTGAGGAAAAGTTGCGGGTGCTGGTTACTTCAATGAAACAACTGGTGATAGGTACTACGTGCCAGCAAACTCATTGTCC
>JAGFPH010022496.1:0-12566 GCA_018207615.1 Philaenus spumarius | reverse complement strand
AAGTAATTACTAAACATTAAGTGAATAAACAATTACTGTTACTTAAAATAATTGCTGAATGTACATTCTGTCAAGTAAAGTTTTTGACAAAGTTGTAGTCATTTGAGTATTTTTGTGTAGTTTTCAGTATTACTTAGTTTTATTCTTGTAATTACTTTACGTGTGATAAAATGCTTAAATGCATGTTTGAACAGTTCGTGAAACTTATGTTGAATCATGAATTCTATTTACATTTACAAATTGTTTACATTTGATTTCATCTCATTTGTGGTTTAAACCTCGGCTGTTACAAAACTTACGACAATCGTGTCAAGTAGTTCAGTCAGCAACAGCAAAACACAATTTGTCGGATATTTAAAACAGGATTCACTAGAAGAAAAACGGATATGCTTCGTAATGAAAAGTTCAATAGTGGCAGGAGTTGAAAGAAAAAGAGAACGCATGGATCAGAGTTAATGAAGAGTATGAAAACAATTCGGGAGGCGAAACTTCGATGAACATCATCAAATATGACCAGCTGGTGTCGATGCTGGTGATTTTTTCGTCCGCATCACAAGAATGCGTATCCCTTTCTATTAATATAACAATCGCCGAACGTTGTAGGTGTTTTGGTTTCAATGCGAGTACAGTCAAGCGCTCCAAATAAAGCTAGGAAATTTGAATCGTGAAGTCCATTTCTGTTTTGCGTTATACATTTCCTTTACACTTTGCGGAAAGCGGATGTGATTGCTTGCTTTATCATTGATTGCATTTAATAGAAATCAAATGTTTTGCATACATTTGTACCCAAAAGTCCTGCCCAACCCATGCTTGAAACCCAGGATCGGCAAGATATTTAAAAAATAACTCCATGCGTTCTTGCATTGTTAAAGCACAGCCTCTTTTTTCATACGATTCTCCTAAAAAATATTACTTAAATGTTCCACGCTCTCTTTTTCGAAATGAACTAAATTTGTATAGTCGTCCTGATCAGTAGTCTGACGTTCTTCGAACAATCGATAATGTAACCAGCTGTTCTAAAAACCGACCACAGCTGATTTAATGGCAGTACAGTTTATTTTGGCGTGTATACCATATATTATTGAAACAAATACTGTACTAAAATATTTACAGTCTTATAAAACAACTAGCTGCCCGATCCGACTTTGCTCGGATAGACAAATCAAAGTTAAATGTATATTAAGAAAAAAAATATCAATAAATATATTACACTATTTTTATTTCTTATGGGGATTTTTAATAACTTTGACCCCCCAACCCCCCTAAAATTTCGAATTTTTTAAAAACATTTCTTAGCGAGCACCTAGGGTCCTAGAGGAAGCTGCATACCAAATTGCATTCCAATCCGTTCAGTAGTTTTGGAGAAATCGTGATTTAGTAACTTTGACCCCCAAACCCCCCCTAAGATTTCGATTTTTTTTTAAACCCTCTGTTAGTGAGCACCTGTAGCCCTAGAGGAAGCTACATACCAAATTTCGTTCCAATCCGTTCAGTAGTTTTTGAGATTTCGTGATGAGCCAGTGAGTGAGTGGTATTTGGCTTTTATATATGTATAGATTTCTTCTAAAATGGTTGCTATTTTTGATGATATCGTGACAGTAAAAAACTACGACACTCCTAATTGTTGTAATTATAATTATTTATATTGATTACTGGGAGGATTGACATCGGCTACTTTCTTTAAAGCACACCTCAAAAGATAAACCTAACCTAATTATATAATCTAATAAATGGTGTATAACGTAGATAACCGACAACGAAAACAACAACAGATAACAACCCGTCTAGGACGGAAAGCTTTGCAAAAGTTAACACTATCTCACAATATAAATACAGTTGTTCAACTATACAATCACAAAATATTTTAACTGTATATGAAAGCTATTGTTATACATACTTGCAGAGTTTATTTAAACTCTTTAACTTAATACCTCTTGAGAAAAGGGTTTGAAAAGTTTTATATTTTAAGAAAGAGCTACAGTGGTACATAGTCATTACTTATCAGGTAACTTCATAACACTTTAACTTAAATGTTTAAAAAAATATATAACTTTTTGAAAACGATATATTCAGTAAAAGTGAATAATACTAATACTTATCCGTTTTTAAGTAGATACTTGCAACTAGAGTTGACCGCAGCTCTCCAAATGGCAGAGGTGCACATTACTAGCATTAAATTTGCTAGGTTTTTATTCTTCCGCTTGCAAATATAGGGAGCTTCTTAAAGGCGGAAAATAGAGTGTTACAGACGGAACCTTGACTGTAAACGTACTGAAATGTGGATGCGTGACAATGTATGGTAGTATGTGTTATTAAACTCAGCTTTCTCTCACGCATTGAACATTAATGTATGTATTATTTTTCTAGTATTCCTCCGCGAGCAACAAGTTGATGTGATAACCACCAGAGTGCAGGCTAAACACAAATTCGGCGCGTACTTGCTTCCACAATAACGTTGATTTTTTCGTCATAAATTATCCAACATTATTGAAATAACCTTTATTTTAAAGGCAAATGAACTTCGAATGTGGTGATCTTTTTACATTTTAGATATTTGCGTTATTGAACACGAAACAAAATAGCAAACTATGATTTTCAGTTAAGTCAAAGAACAAATTTAGGTCAAATTTTAAAATCTAAAAGGTATCCACATTCGGACTGTCCTAACCTTTAAAATGACACATTCAAAATAATTTTTTTATCATTGTTACTCCAGTAATCTTATCACCCGTTTAACAATTGCTCTTATGGGAGTTGAATTCAAGATGGTGGCCTGGTCTGCCGAGCCTTAAATTAAAAAAGAAGAGTTTATTGTTTGATTGATTATTTTGTGTCCTTCTTACGACTTCGATTTAATAATTTTTACATTTATGTTTTCAATTTTTAACATTGCAAATTAGTGTTTTTTTCTGTACTATTGTTGTAGCGCACAAATTAATTTGTGTTGTGGAATAATTAAATTCATTGCATTGGTTTAGTAGAAACTTTTCCTGATGATTATAATTTGATTTATTTATTATATCATACAATTATTACAGTATAATATTATAAGACGATAGCCTTGATTGTTTTTTTACGTGTGTGTTTCTTCTCTCTGCACGTACCTCTCGCAACAATTATTTAAGTTAACTAAGATAACAATGTGTATTGTTTTGCCTCGTCATTAGCCAAGGCCAAGCCATAGCTTATACTAATCTTATAATTGTACGCATTGAGTACACTTCTTGTGAAATATACTTCTGTGACGAAACTTTCCGTTTAAGGACATGAAAGCGATCTGTTACTCCGTCAGAAACTGAATGACGAGATACCATCATGGGCTTCCAAAATAACCCATAAGGGCTTTCTACCCGTATGGTATAAAACAGCTGTGAAAAAAGGTCACCAGAAATGAAGTGTGCAAACCATATCGGTCAAAATGAAACAGCTTATTTTATGGTGGGTTTACACAATGAAGTGGCATACAGCTCGCTGGAAGGGGCAAGTGGTTGCACGCCACGCGAAAACCTACCAATGCTTTTAAACGGGACCATAAACACTGACATAGCAGGGGCGTTGCGCCTCACCACTGCCACTTCAACACCGATCGGTTGATGTTTGGCGACGCATCTCGAACCAGCGCATGCGTAGATACCACTCTTTGGCCTACATTTCGCCATTTTTTGTTTTGTTTCGTCAGCGGTTAGTTCAGGGTTGATTTGTGTACCACTCAATTGTGTATAGTATTACCATGGTATTTCACATATAATGCCTTTATTAGATAATGACTGTGTAACCTTTGTTCAGGCTGTGGAAGAGTTTCCTGTGCTATATAATTATAATTTATAATTCGTCAGATATAGCATTAGCTCTCAGGTGCGTTGGCGAGAGGGAATAATTTAGGTAAGTGGTCCTCCGCTGGAGGACAAGGTCTTCCAGACCGAAGCATTATGTTCAGAGCGCGGCAACAGACTGAGCCTCTCTGACCCACACCACTCGAATCAACTCCCAGTCTACTGCGAATCTCAAAGCCACCCACGGTTCAAGCTACACGATATCTTCTTCTATATATATATATATATATATAAAAGCCAAATCCACTGACTCACTGATCACGATTTCTCAAAAACTACTGAACGGATTGAAACGACATTTGGTATGTAGCTTCCTATAGTGCCATAGGTGCTCACTAAGGAAGGTTTTCAAAAAAATCGAAATTTTAGAGGGTTTGGGGGGATCAAAGTTACTAAATCACGATTTCTCTAAAACTACTGAACGGATTGGAATGAAATTTGGTATGTAGCTTCCTCTAGGGCCTTAGGTGCTGATAGGAAAGGTTTTCAAATAATGCGAAATTTTAGGGGTGGTTTGGGGGATCAAAGTTACAATAAAACCATCGAAGGCATTGGAATGCAATTTGGTATTTACCTTCCTCTAGGGCCATAGGTGCTCGCTAAGAAAGGTTAAAAAAAATTCGAAATTTTATTGGGGTTTGTGGGGTCAAAGTTACTAAAAAAAACCTCCGAACGGATTGGAATGAAATTTTTTTTAAAAATTCGAAATTTAAGGGAGGTTTGGGGTTGTCGAAGTTACTAAAAATCCCCATAAGAAATACATAGTGTAATATATTTATTGATATAATGTATTTTTTGTTAATATACATTTAACTTTGATTTGTCTATCCGAGCAAAGCCGGATCGGGCCAGCTAGTCTAGTAAAATAGAGTACAGCAACTGAAACGAGCAGCAATGTTCATTTTCTAGCACAGAATATTAAAAGTGTCTTTGTTCGTCCTATAAAACTTTTGCAATTTTTCTTCATGCAACTATAAATCTTTCGTCACCACAAATTGCCTGATTGTCCATTGTTCTTCCAGTAAGGGTGAACCCAGTGTTTTCGCGGTATGCCTATCATTCTTTTACGCCTTCGTCTTACAACGACAACTAACAACAGGAACAACTCTTCTTCACTTGTTGACATTTTTGACCGTACTGATAATGGTCAGATATAAATGTACGTACACGTAGCGCCATTCCAGTGTGTAAGCTCCTTGCATCGTACTCGCGGATGCACTTGCACGACTCATGCAGCGTGCCTCTGCGTGGTAGCCACACCACTTCAGTGCGTAACCCACCTAATTCAGATTACAAACGAGGGCTAGCGCTTCAAGAAATAAATAACCAGTGAGAGATAGTGGCAGATGGGAAAGGACAGTGTGGTTTATAAAGAGAGATAAACCAATTACTGTTTTGCTTTTTGAAGTGATTTTGGTAAAGTGATTAAGATTAATGCTATGTGAGGAATTTTTTAACGTATGATATATTTATATACTATTACTTCCCTGAGCAGTCAGTCATCATCATCACAATTACTCTTATCTGACAGGTAAAAGATTAAGTTGGTCATTCAAAAGGTTCCCTTCGATCTTCATGTAATTGCTATACATTTGGTAGGCCTCCAAAGTGTCCAATTTGTGCCCCTTTTGCAGAAATGCAGGATTTCCATGTTTGTGCACAATTGACAATCGTTTACTAAATGTTCCTCAAAGTTGGATTTGGTAGACTATACTTCTTTGTTTCTGCTGGATGGTATATATTCCCTACAATTTTTAATGTCTCTACCAATTAGATCAATGAAGATGGAGGTGCAGAGTGTAAAGCATTAATTAGGTTCAAACCTACGCAAAATGTTTTGAATGCTCCAGCTATAAAGGACTGCACAACGCGACGCCTCTAGAATCTCGACAACTCTAAGGACAAGAAGGTGTAGAACGAGACGTTCTGAGAGGAGTCCAAATAACAGTTACAAAATAACCTTTTAAAGAACAGGTTATTTGTTGGTACCGTTAACTCCTGTAACCGTTACTGAAAAATAACCGTCTGTCTCATCTCTAGTTCCTTCTCACCTTTTAACTCTGATCTCAGCAAAATTTCTATGTAGCCAATATAGCGTGCCTACTGTCAGTGTGGGTGCATATTATACCTACCTACAGTGATATTTACCAATATTGTTGTTACTTATTATTATTATTACAAGATGGATGGTACCTGCTACATGATGGATTAAATATGTTTCTGTCAATGGTTAAAGTAAAAGTATTTTTGGCTTAGACCTATTAAATTACCGAAAACTATTATTCACAAATTTTGTTAAGCTTTATCATTAGTAATTGCGAGTGGAAATAATAGCGTAGTCTTTCGGCAGTCATAAGTTATATTGAAAAACGATTTAACATCCTCCATTGCAACTACCTTCAAACAAAAATCGTCAGTTTCGATCTCTCGTTAGGGGTAACTCGATATTAACAAATAAAAAGTGACTATTTTAAATTGAAATTTTGTTGGCATATTTATAAAATTAACGCGATTTGGTAAGCAAATACGCCAATAAATTTAACGCGAAAGGAAACTTACTTTCTTTTGACACAAAGTTAGTTCAAACTAATTATTAAATTCATCGACACCGATCGTCCATGGTCCAGAGTCTGTATTACTTTCTTTTGATACAGAATTAGTCTAATGAATTGCATTCATTGACTTGGATCGTCGACAGTTCAGTCTCACAATCTATTAGGTTGTAGGCCTAATGTACGAATTCAAAGTGTTTGCTTGTGTTGGTGTGAAGATTTTATGTAAACATTCTATTCATTCATCCTCGCGCAACGGCCTTGTAGATCCCTGGCCTTCGCAGAACCGGACTTCGGTGTTCGGTCACCAAACGTTAGTGGGTTAATTAATTGAGGTACACTATTTGATTCATTTATTACTTTGAACAACACAAAATCAATAGCACACTTTCACTATGCACTTCTTTGCTTAACTTGACTTCCATTGGAGTATTCTTTGGTTTAGCATCACACTTATTAAACTTTTGTAATAAATCACAAACTGATAGGCGAGGAAATAAAGCACTGGACCTACGGTAATTTTAGCAGTAAGATTGATCGAGATGCGGTTTTTTGCATTCGATTCAGGAAGCCGCCAGGATAATTTGTGACCCTATATGATCTATGAGAAATTAATATTGCATCGGAGCATAAGAAAAATGATTTTTTTTTAGTGCATTCAATGAGCTGATTAAAGAAAAATATATAACTCGGCCAATAATGACAGAAATGGGCAAAATTTTGGTATTCGGGGGTTTTGGGGATCGCTGAACACGAATATAATATCGGCGTTAACCCGTGGATCACCTGAGGCCTAGGGCGGGTGATATCCGCGTCGTTTCCTGAAATTGTTATGAAATACGCCCCGAAATCGACCGAAACTCGTTACCCAGGGGTTTTTGGGGTGGCTCAATTAACACTTGCAACTACCGGAATAAATCGGTGAGTTCTTTCAGATTCCAAGCGAGCATCGTTCATATTATGTTCATGTTGAGCGACCCCAAAAAAGTCCGGGTGGAATAACCCGCCCTGGGCCCCAGTTGCTCCGGGGGTCATCGCCGATGTTATATTCGTATTCAAAAACCCCCGAGTACCAAAATTGGGCCCATTTTGGTCATTATTGACCGAGTTGTACATTTTTCACCACCATACGTCACCGCAGGGCCAGAGCCCCTAGTTCTATAGGATGAAGCAATGACACTTTTTTAATGGTATTTTTTAAATATCACAAATTGAATACTTTTAATATTTTACTGCTTAGTGACACATAAAACCATAGGTTATAGTATGCCATTTTACTCTGTCCAAGTCATTTTTTTGAAAACTGCACCCTTTAAATGACGACCTTGAACACGATGACATTCCTCAAGTCGCTTGTAAATGCCGTCGACACTCGCTCCAGCATTATTTGAGGAATCGCCTGAATTTCCTCTGTGATTCTTTGCTTCAATTCACGCACGACTTTGATAAACCCATGAACTCTCTTGGGTGACTTTGATAAACCTTTAATTTTAAATAGCCATGTAAGAAAAAAATCACAGACAAATCTGGCGATCGAGCTGGTCAGGGTGTGTCACCAAATCTTGAGATCAAAAGACCTTCAAAAACATTTATTTTCTGAGAGCGGTCATGGATGTGTCTGCTGTGTGTGCATTGGCTTCATCCTGCTGGAAGTAGAGCGATTCTGTATCGATTTCAACTCCTCCAATAACGGAATACAAAGGTTATTCAACATGTCCACATACAGCTGTGAGTTCACGGTAACTGTGTTTCCACGATTATCTTCAAAGAAGTAAAATCCAAAAATTCGCTCTGTTCGAACTGCACACCACTTTAGGATGAAGCTCTTTGGGGTTATGAACGCTCCTATTATGTTTGTTGACATGACCAGAAAGATAAAAATGTGCTTCATCAGGCATAATCAACAGGTTTGAAAAATTAGGCAATTGATTTTTGACTGTCAATATTTCATCACAGAACACTACCCTTCTGTTATAGTCTGGCTCTTTAAGTTTTTGCACAACTTGAATTTTTTATAGATGATGATGAAAATCCTGGCGCAAAATCCTCCGCAAACATCCGTTGGAAATCTAAAGTGCCAACGCTTGCTCTTCTTTGGACCGTGAGTAACTGCAACGCGCACTCTTTCCACATTGACTGGTTTGCGCACTGTTTTCAGACTTTCCCCAATTTTCTGTTGGGTTGAGGCCGTGTTTCTAAATAATTTACCCAGTTTGCTATTACAATCTGGAAGTGCACCGTGTCGACCAACTTTGTAGTGTAATCTGAACAATCTTTGAGTTTTTACAAAAGAATCACTATTCTTAAAAACAAAACTTCAACCGCCAAAAAAAAAACACGTGTTTAGGACTCCAAAACGCCATGTTTACTAAAAAGGCACAGTTCAATTGAGGTTATAAACACAACTGATGATTCATTGTTGCCGTATTTATCATATGGCAGCTTAAACTAATTGTTGCGTTCTCATTGCCTCACACAGTACATTAAATTAATGTAAATCTATACTAATGAAGAGGTAAAGAGGTAAAGTTTGTTGGTTTTTTTGTATGTAAGGTGTAATCTCTGGAACTACTGAACCGATTGAAAATATAGTTTTACTAATAAAAAGCTACATTATCCCTGCTACATTAACATAGGCTATAAATCATTTCGATAAAAACATTTTTTTATTTCAATATTTGTAAATTTAGTCGGAAAAAATTCTTAGGTTAGGCCTAGATTGATAAATCAGCAAATGTATTTACATTTATCACCAACGCAACCAATTGAATAAAATAACAAATAACATCTGTTTGTTCTAATATTTCCACTAACAGCTCTAAGTTCAAACTTTGTATTTCTAACTTTTAGGTTAGGTTTTTTAAAGTGTAGACCTGAGCCTTAGTCGTTCTTTTAACCTTTATTATAACTGCTGTTATAAAATATACGAAATAATTTGATTTGAACATTTAACTTTATTTACCGTCTTAGCTTTGAGGTTATTATTAATCCTACACCTTTATTATAAAGAAAACATAACATGATTATGTGTGTAGAAGGTTCCAACGGGATTGGCGTGCGGAGCACGCAGGGGTTTCCCTTAATGTTAAAATAAACTGCAGGAAAAACTCACACGCACGAAAAATTTGTGTCGTACAGATATTGTTTACTATTTATTCAGCTACATTTCTTTTTATTTTCATTATTACAAGTTGACTGTTTGCCTCTTCATGTTTAAGGGAAAGCTATTACCGCTGACAGTAGGCCTATTCCGTCATAAATTTTACCTGTCATTAATATGCAACGCTAATTATACAAGAATAACTTTCACTCCCCAAGCTAGGCCGAAGCCATTGTATGCATTAACCATTGTCTTATTGTGCAAATTTTGAACTATGATCCTTTTTACGACTGAATGATTGCGTCTTCTCGGACTATAACATGTTATTTTCTGTACTTCTTGTCCAGTCTAGCAGTATACTATGTTATAGTTTATGGCTTTTATCTGAGGTAGATAACCTCTTCTGTATTCATTCAGACTATGTATGGAGCGAGTAGTTTTCTATGCCTACTTGATTTTTTACTCTAGCTTTCTGACTTTACAACACTGCGAAAGAAAACAAATTATGTCTTATCTTATTAAACTATAGCCCGTCTCAACTTAAGTTGAGTCAAGGAGGGTGGGTAATTAGGGTCGGTTTCAACCGTCATAAAACTGACCCTTATTAATGCCGCCTGAGTGAACTTCGTAGGACACTCTAGTATAAAATTGCAATTCAGTATGTCTTAAGTCAAAATGAAAAAACGATATCATATTTCGTTTCATGATATTTTCCAGATAATTTTGTTACCAAATTTGATTACATTTGGCCAACTTTGAGCTGTACTAGTATTATAAACTTTCTTAGTTGAATTAACATTACTAATATGGTTTACAACAATAAAGCCACAAAAATGTACTAGAGAAGTTCATATTGAAATCTATACTAATATTATAAAGACTTAAAGTTTGTTTTTTTTGTTTGTATGTAGGGGGTAATATCTGGTATTACTGAACCGATTGAAAAAATAGTTTTACTAATAAAAAGCTACACTATCCCTGAGTAACATAGGCTATAATTCATTTCGATAAAAACCTTTTTAAATTTCAATATTTGTAAATTTAGTCGGGAAAATTCTTAGGTTAGGCCAATAATAAACCAACACATGTATTTACATTTATTACCATAGCAACCAACTGAATAAAAAAAACAGATAATATAGCTGTTTGCTCCAATTAACAGCTGATTTCTATAGTAATTAAATAAGTTCCGAAACGCAGAGAGAAAGTTTTAACTGTCACATATGGTAATTATAATATGTTATTACTATTTATTAGTATTATTATGTTACGTTAATTAATGCAAAATAATTAATACCGCTTTATCATTAATAATAAAAATTTTATTTTGTAATTTCTTGTATTGAAAAAAAAAACAATTACAACACTTTAAGTCGGCCGATTAACATGGGACAAACACACAATTGTTTGTATTATGATAAATAACGATACAGTATCGAATTTTTTGTCAAATAATGATTATTTATTACATTTTTAAATATGAACTTCTCTAGTACATTTGTGTGGCATTATTGTTGTAAACCGTATTAGTAATGTTGATTCAACTAAGAAAGTTTATAATGCTAGTACAGCTCAAAGTTGGCCAAATGTAATCAAATTTGGTATCAAAATTATCTGGAAAATATCATGAAACGAAATATGATATCGTTTTTTCATTTTGACTTAAGATATACTGAATTGCAATTATATACTAGAGTGTCCTACAGGTTCACTCAGGCGGCATTAATAAGGGTCAGTTTTATGACGGTTGAGACCGACCCTAATTACCCACCCTTCTTGCCTCAACTTAAGTTGAGACGGGCTATAGCAATTCTTGTATATTTGTATATTTATAAATTTATTTCGGGAATCTCGCTAACGGCTCTAACGAGTTTGATGAAAATTTGCAAATAGGGGTTTTTTGACGTCAGGAATCGAATGCGCTAGGTCTTATGTCTGCAAAATTGCACATAAACTCTGAAAAATGCGCATACAATTTAAACTCTGAACTTCTTTCAAGTCACTTAGAAGGCGAATAGATACAACTTCTTTTTATACCATGTTTAAAGTGTTGGGACGCAAAGCGTCCAGGAGCACAGCTCCTAGTATTAATTATACAGGATGTCCCCGAACTCTTTGGTCCTCTTTTGTGGACTTATTCCTGGGATCGAGACAAACATATTTCACAATTTAAACATGATTCTACGGTGCTTACTTTGTCGTCTGTCTACAAAATAATTGATATCTAGAGAACGGTTTGACCGATTTAGTTCAAACTTGACATGAAGTTATGCCTAACTTGACATGATATGTTTTAAGTAAAATAAACAATTATATCCAATTATGCGTTTCAAAATGGCGACTGTTTGAAAATTTCGAACCTAAATTACCGAAAAACCGTACGTTTTAACAAAAAATGTCAAGGCACCTCTTTCGTTGCCCTTTTAATTCTCTGTCCGATGGTGTTACTATCAAAAAGGGATGAAGGATAATAATTAAGTTAAAGATAATAACAGCATATGTAACCACAATATTGTTGTTTACTGTATTGTTGAACAAACCAATTATTACACATAACTTAACTATTATCCTTCACCAGATTGTTTTGACAGTTACACCATCTGATAGGGAATTAAAAGGGCTACAAAAAATATGTCTTAAGGGTCGGCTCTAGCTGTCGGCCATGTTGGCTGATACTCCATAACACCAATGTTAAATTAAAATCAAAATGTTTCCTTTATTTTTGATCGGAAAATTATAAACGATATGTCATTTTAAATCTATGGTCAATATGCATGCAAATGACTTTTTCAAAACTAAAAAAATATTTTGTTTAATATTTATTAACAATTTAAAACATTGATTTTTAATATTTTTTTATGCTGTCACTATTAATTATAGCGAAAAACTACCAAGCCATTCGCATGGAGAATTTTGTCCCCAAGAGTTTGGTATTTTTTTAAAAACGCTATTTGAACAATTGCGGGTTTTAAATGGATTTAGGCTGAGCAATGTCCGAGTAACCTACCGCCGCTATAGGGTGATTTTAAATAATTTTTACGTTGTAACTATTAATTATAGCAAAAAATTACCAAGCCATTC